>JAHWXV010060669.1:0-10839 GCA_024586415.1 Phrixothrix hirtus | reverse complement strand
TATAACCTGCAATTTTACATTGACATCTTGTAGCATAGAATAATTATAAAGCATGAAATGCATGGCAAATTTTAGATCATAGATTTATACATAGGATAGAGTATAAGGACTGTACAGTGTAAATAATAAACTTAACAGTTGAAATACATGTATAAAAAGAATCATACTTTTATTGAAGATATATAATTTGAATCTTAATACTCAATTCAATATTTTAAATAAAGTATAAATCATATCATTGAATCGTAATGAAACATAATTAAACTGGTGAAAAACCTTTTAACATAACCTTCATAACTCAAAGCAGAGGATTATAAATTAAATAATGACCCCTAGAGATCTCATGCACTAGAGCTAAAATTACCGGGTTAGTCAAACTTATAAGAGACCACACTTGCCTAAATACTTCATGTCCGCCACTCTAATCGGTGTAAAGTACAAGAGAGAGCGTGACACAACCTTAGCACACAAAATCTTGCGTTTTAAGAATAAAAATTCGAGTCTTGTAGCAGCACATATTACGTGTGATCAGCTGAACCTCAACTAAACGCTTAACAATTCATGGAAAATCTTAGGGATACGGACGACTTCCTTTTACCTACTCTTAGCATATTTTCCAAAGTGCGCTTCTCTCAGTTTTTTATTAGTTATATGAGAAGAAATTTTTATTTGAGGTACTGAAATGCCTTCCTTCTTTATTTATGGTTTTGATGAAGATTTTATAAAACCCAGATTTTATGCAACGGAAGTTTCAAGTGATTGTTTCACCTGTTCTGTATGATTTTGATCTACTTTTAAAATATCTTAACGTTTAGACACTGAAAAAGCTTATGAGCGAGGTATTGGACGAGTTGAAGAAGGTGAATTGGGATAAACAATGCTTTTCTCATTTTTTAGAGAATTCGAATATTTGGGTTCGGCAAAAATAGTAGCTCATTATATGCTTCGTTTACTCAGGAACTGGAAACGAAATGGGCGTGCCCTTACCATTTCACCAGCTTCTAGACAATGGGTCAGGAAGTTTTAGGAGGTCAAGATTTCTATTGATTTTTATGTTTAACGCCAAAGTAATAGTAGTAGGTACGCTTTTTCTAATGTATAGGCAATTTTTCGTTAATGCTACAAATAACAAATTTCCCGTAAAAGTAATAGAAACTATTCGGGTTATTCACACATTTCTGAGACATTATTGATAAAAAAACGCGACATATGAACACAATTTAACTCATGCTAATTTAAATTGGTTACCTGTGTCTTCTTATCCACCTACATAAAGATGTAATTACGAATATCTGAAGTATGATTGGATGAAAAGCAAATGGGAGCATGGCCTAATAAACATGCAAATTTTGCAAAAAATTGTACAGATCTTTTCAAACAAATGTGTATTTAGAATTAATTTAGGAACACAAAAAATGTTCACAAATATACTAATAATTAACATACTCATATTTAAAAGGATAGTATTTGGAAACTTCTCAAAATTTTGACGAAGTGGAAGAAAATGAAAATCCTTTCAGAACCAGGACGCAACAATACGCAAGGTGCATGTATTATCTTTGTTGACCAGTGTCATCAATCATTCGTATTGTGTAATTGGTATATAAGTACCCATTTTAATTTTTATAAGCAACCTGCCACGTATAAGAAGGAAGTAATTGTGCAGCTGTCCTCCACTAAAAGGATTCCGCCTCGACGCAAAATAAAGTAATGACCAGCTGGCTTTAGCATCACGAAGACTAGAGGGTGAGGTGTAGTTGCACAAGTAACGACTGTAGCCACCGCCAATGGTTGACGAAATTATTGCGTGCGAGCTAAGCTTTTCGTATCGCAAAAGAAAAGCAAAATCCGTATTGAGGAGTACCGTCGATTCCGAAGCCGGAGCGAGCTAGATACTACAAATATTCAGAATACCTAAAGAAAAATGGGCGCCACTCCCTTGTAATTGAAAAAGTTTGCATAAATCTGGATACACAAAGTGAAAGCGACACGGGTTGATTCAGTGTTAAGATGTTGATATCGTTGAACCTCAATAAAGCTAAAAATATGCTGCTTCTCGTATCTGAAGCTTCGCAGAAAATTATATGAAAACAGAACAAGATACGACAATTCATAAAGAAAAAATAAAGCATAAGGGTAGTATCAGTTCTATTTTTTTCTACTACTCACACAATACATCTAACCAGTGAACAAATTGAAAATATTTCCGTCTGATAACTTACAGTTTAGAAACACTTTGAGAATCACAGTTAAAGTGTATCGTTTAACAAATTAAATTTTGGGTAAACATTTTGCCAACTGCTGTTTAAATAAACCGCATCTAAAGTACAAGGTCGCAAATTGATAAAGGGTTATCGCATTTATTTTCATACAGTTATAAAATAACAAAAACAGACAAGCAAAATTGCATAAATACAGGTGTTTATAAATTTAATTATTAGTTATTATGGCAGTAAATAAAAATCAAATATTAAGAAAAAGAATGATCAGAAAAATGCGCAAGATATTTTTAATATCGACGAGCGTCGTTGATGCGAAGGACGATTGTTTAAAAAAAGCAAAAACAAGTCTTGTAAGCGCGCGCAACTAATTAAATTTGTAAATTCAGGATGCCTTCGCAATGCTACACATTTAAAGTATACAAAAATGACTTCGATATGAATAGCTAAGAAATCTTAAATATGCCAAATCAAATTATTGCTAAAGGAAGTTTATAACAGAGAATTTATTAGGGTGAACCGACAAATCTGCAGGCAATCGGCAAATGTTTGCCCGCTCGGGCCTATAACCTAGCGATTATGACACTTAGAAAACTAAATTTGATTATGAATTTCTAGATATAGTTTATTCTTGTCTCTTTGCGCCCCAAAAGGTTGTCTAAACTGCCGATTGCCTTGAATTAACTAGGACCTCCGGCTGCGTGAAGAAATGGGGGGTTCTACGTTAACGATGAGGTTAGGTTAAAATTCAGGAACGGCTTGCAAGAGTCAAAAATCGGGAAAACGTCATAATTTTTGGGCGCCACCTTACCTAAATATCTTAATGGTTAGATTTTTCCAGAAATGAGACGGTAAAGAATCTTCTTTCAAATCGAAATGTTATAATTTTACCATGGAATACTTACTAGTTAATTACTTGGCGTAAGCCACCTCTAATGCAGTTTGGGTTAGGCTCATAATTTATAAATGCTTTACTTACTTACATCGAACGTATCCCTGTAAGAAAATTATAGTTACTACGTCTATGGAGGTTTATAACGGTAAAATAGTATAAACGTCTGCCTAGATACTTCACTTATAATAACACAAAGAAAAATAACATGGTATAAACAATTAAAGAATTTTTAAACATAATGTGCAAAATAGGGGAGTCCTTTTTACTTTCTCTTACCTATATGAAATATAGAATAGAGAAAGTATTGTTTTCGTCCAAAATTTTCGATGTCAAAATTTTAGCGGAAATACATGTTTTTTCGGGTGCCCTGAATACGAAAATCATGTTTTTGAAAATTGTGTGTGTGCGTGTATGCGCGTGTGCGTGTGTACGTGTGTGGGTCTGTGGGTGTGTGCGTGTGTGCGCGTGTGCGCGTGTGCACGTGTGCGCGTGGGCTCGTGTGTACCTGTGCGCGTGTGCGTTTGTGCGTGTGTGGGTGTGTGCGTGTATGGGTGTGTGCGTGTGCACGTTTGCGCATGTGTGCGTGTGTACGTGTGTGTGTCTGTGAACAAAATATCTCACAAACGAAAAATCGTATATAAATAAAATTTTATATTTAAGTTTATACTCACCAGGACACGTGAAGTCAACAATTTCATTAATAGCGGAAAACTGGAAATGACACTTTACTCTTGTCATTTTTTGGTTTTTCGCGATTTTCTTAAAATCGGTTCTAAATATTTTTTTAAATTTATTGTGTTTCTTAGAAATTCATTGTCCTTTGATATAATTAAGAGGGTTTCTCATAAAATTTTCCGTAAAATGAGTAATCGGAAGTACTCTTACCATTAACTGTGAATAAAATAACTGTGAAACTAAGAGTCGTAGATATATGAAAATTTATATTTGAGTTTCAAACTACCTTCCCATGTTAAATCAAGAACTTGGTTAAAATCGAATAACCGGAAGTACAACTTTATTTCTCATATTTGTTAGGATTTTTTCAGAATTTTCCGTTTTTCGCGATTTTCTCGAAATCGGCTATAACGATTTTTCCTAACTTATAAAATTTCTTAGCCATATAATGATCTTTCATATAGTTTACGATATTTCTCAGAAGATTTTCCGTAAATAGAGTAACCGGAAGTACGATCACCGTTAACTCTAAATAAAATAACTATGAAACTAAAAGTCCTAGCTAAATGAAAGTTTATATTTGGGGCCATAACTACCTTTGCATGGCAAATCAAGAAGTTGGTTAAAATCGAACAACCGGAAGTTCCAATTTATTTGTCATTTTTAGATATTTTCCAAATATTCATTTTTTGCGATTTTCATGAAATCGGCTGTAAGAATTGTTTTAAAATTTAGTATATTTTTTAGCTACTAAATTCTGTTTTATATGAACTAAGCAGTTTCTCTAATAAACTTTCGAAAATTGGGTAACCGCGAGTACCTAAATTATTAATTTTGAACAACATATCTCTAGAAGTAAACATTATATAAAAATGAAATTTTATATTCAAGTTTTTTATATTCCATACGTGAGACGAAAGGAATTTAGTTAAAATTGGATGATCGAAAGTGCCACCCTATTTTTGCGATTTTTATTTTTGCAATTTTCTAGAAAACAGGCCTAACATTTTTTTAAAACTTCCTGCGGTTATTACGCCTTTAATGCCCTTTTACATGAACTTAACGGTTTCTCTGAAAAATGCGCTGAAGCAAATTATAGAAAATTTCTGGAGTTAAGCAGGCTTTCGCGTGTCCAGTAACTTGGATGGGTGACCGTTACAATTATCGTTTCCAAAACAAACGTAAATAATAATTTAATTATTTGCGGACACCATATGCATATATATGTAAGAGAAAGTCGTGTGTTGTCTCACACCAGATTTTTAATTCCCATATTTACTCTAAAATTAATGATAAGAACTGGCCCCGTCTAGTCGTGGCCTTAGATTAATTTAAATATTGCAATTAAATATACTTTTGTTCATTACTTAAATTTGACACAAAGGCGAATAAAATTGTTTATCCGTTACTGAATGGAAGTAAGTTTATGTAGCGGACAATAATGCGTGAACAAAGGTGATGGTTGTCGGATTCCCCGGAGGAATCTAGTGAATTGAAAAAGATCGAGGAGTGTCACTTACTCGAGGCCTCCGCGGTCTATGACGTCAAAGGAAAGGCTGCGGCCTTTGTTTGCTGATTTTTATTATACCTTTGCGTACTGCATCGTCGGATCCTAGCGTTTGCTAACGAATCGGACAGGTGATCAACACTGACCCCAAACACAATTTGCCTTTGGCGATAGTAGGTCGAATTCTCAGTAATTATGCCTCCAATACAAAACAATATAAAAGGGTAGCTCGTCGATGTGTTCCTTAGTATTATTCTACGCACACAAACACAGAAGAATGCGATTACTTTGCGTAACGTTTGAGACCCTACTCCTGTTAATGGAAGTTTTCTCCTTGAAATTGCCGGGAGAAGGGGATCGGTGGTTAACATTTATTTTTAGAAGAATGAATGTTCTTACGGAAAAGGTGACGTATTTTTTTAAGAAAAAGCCCCTATGTTTTACAAAAGCTGAACTGGGATTTTTGTATATTGATAAATGTTGTTAATAATGGATTTGCAAAATTTAAAGATTTACGTTTCTAATTTTGATATAAAAATGGTACTGATAATTCACCAATTAGCTTTTACTATTAATTCGTATATATACCGGGTGTTCCCAAATGAATGCTAAAGATTGCAAGAAATTCAGACGCGCTTACATGTTATTAACTAAATACTATAATTACAGTGAAATTAATTAACGTAAAGCAAATAAATTTTGCAATTTGACTGAACGAATAATATTTTGTTAGAAATTAACTTATAAATATTTGCCACATGGTCGAATGCCTTCCCCCTTTGACATTAGCGAATGAGCAAAAGAACTTGATGACACTGACCTATACTCTGAAAGAAATAACTGGCGGTATTTTTAAAAATCATTTTATTTTAGCTAGACGATGTTGCTCCGGGGCATCATTGCGAAACGCTCGGTCAAATCGCCGGACCTCCTGTAAAATAGAAACAGATAGGGGATCCAGTGAGATAAATGTAATTGTTGACCAAATCGTAGAAACCATCCGGAAGTGATCCAGGATTTAGCGAGCGGCCCTCGGCAGTTCCATCAGAATTCGGGATATTTTAAGCCTCGTAAATAAAACACTAAAAGGAGAATATTCATCAAACCCTGTATAAAGAACCAAATTATAGCAACTTACCCTAGAAGTAGCTGCTTTATTTCCAAATTTCCTTAACAGTGAGAGAAGAGTTGGAACGTGGTGAAACATACGCGTTTCGTTCTACTGATACCAAATTCTGCCGTGAGCGCTTTAACGTGATAAAATAACAAATACTTAAAATATATGATTCACGGCATTTAAGCGTAGGCAACCCAAAATGCAATAGAATTTCTAAGCGCTGCTTAAACAGCACGAAATTCCCGATAAAAATACTAATTATAACCAACCATCTGAGTTACATGATTTAAAACCATTTAAATTATTAGTAGAAGCCCAAAAGATCCTAAAAGACAAAAAAACGTTGCAAACCATTATATTATCTCAAATCAGAACATTGATTAGATCGGAAAGCGTTCTCGCCAAATGAACTCGTTTAAATATACTCAGTGACATAGAAATTGCAACACCGAGAAGAAGGTGTAGGAATTTCTTAATCAAAGTTGGTAGATCTGTTGGGCTGAAATTAAGTAATAACTGCTTGACATTTGAGATCAAGTGGTAATGTGTTTTTTATACGATTTGTTGTTCTTTTTCATTGTTAATTAACATTATTTTGGTTGTTGTTCTTTTGTTAACGTGTTTTGTTTGTTTGATAATGCCTAGAGTACGGCAACGAAGGTATTACCGTCGATTAAGCGAATTAGACAGAAGTCGAATTATTGGTTTGCGCAAAGCTGGTTTTTCTTTTGGGGAAATTGCTAACCGTGTAAATCGAAATCGGTCTACTGTAATCAAGATATGTCGTGGATGGTTGAAGGATGGCCAGGGCATCGTAAAAGAGGAATCGGAACGAGTGAGCGTCACGATCGTTGCTTAAGACAACTGGCATTTAGAGAACGATTTTCCTCCACTCGGGCAGTTGGTGACCAATGGTTCGGCGAAGAAGGTCGCCCTGTAACCTTTAGCACAGTTTATCGACGAATCCGAAGTTTTGGGTTAACATCATTGTCCGCAACTTGTATTCTTTTGACTGCAGAACATTGTCAGCAACGGTTACAATGGTGAAATGAACGATCTTGTTGGAATCTTGAATGGCGTCGTATTGTCTTTAGTAACGAATCAAATTTTGTTTAGAAATGCACGATGGTTGTATGAGAGTCAGAAGAAGGCCGGGAGAACGACAGAATCTTTAATTTACAGTTGAGAGGAACGCACACCGCACTGTGGGTGTTATGGTTTGTATTGCGATTACTTATGGCAGTATGTCTCCCTCGGTGTCCATTCCAGGCAATATGACATGACAACGGTGTATTGCGGAGGTGGTTGGAACACATCGTCTACCATACTTACAAGAGCTCGAAGATCCATTATTCCAGCAAGATAGTGCACATCCACATGTAGCAAGGTTTTCCTTCAACTTTTTTGAGCAGGCCCAGATTCATATTTTGTCCTGGCCTCGAAGATTTCCAGGTCTTTCTCCCATTGAACAGGTAGAAGCTTGCGAAATTTGCAATTTCCTCCTTTGGATTTGGAGGCCTTGATACATAAGGTGCAATATCCTAAGACGAGATAAACCACCTTATTCAATCAATACCTCACAGTGTAAATGAAAGTATAAATCAGAGAGGCCGCACCACACATTAGTAAAAATTATTATAAAATTTTGTTTAACAAATAAAGATTTCCCTCCCAAGTTGTGATTATTTATTACTGTAACTTAGTACGAAATTTCATCCGGAAATTCCAACCCCTTCTTGGTGTTGCAATTTCTGTCACTGAGTATACCTTTTGATTATTAAGAGAACTTTACACACAACATTAACATCGGGATCGTAACTAATATATTTGACAGTCCCTCTTTTGTTTCAAATAACGGCATAATTTACAAGATAAATCTGCATTTAAAAACATATAGTGTAATTAATAATTAACTAATTAGTTCAATGTTCAACGGAATACAATAACAATGTTTATACCGTTATCGGAATATCTTACAATATGTAAATCACGCGTAGGACATAGATAATCAACGTTCGTGATCTTTTCAGGTAAGATACCTTTCACCTAAGAATGATTCCTAAAAATAATAGCTAAAATAGAATTATTAATTATAAACGAATACATTTCGAAAATACACTAATAATTCTGGACAATTTCGATATTTAAAACACGAAATAAATTTTAAAATCAAATAGTGTATATACAAAAGATCAAAAGTCGTTTCTGAAGGACTGAATTCGTAATACGTTTAGAATTTTGGACAATTAGGAATAATTGTGTGAAAACCGAAAAGCAGTGTTAGTTATTGTGTAGTTTATGCTTTAAATAACTGCCTAATATTAAAATGGCATTAGAACTTTAAAATAGTTAAACTAAAGTAGGTTCTTTTACAGCCTGTAGGCGAATTTTTGGCTAATTGTGTTTTAGAATCTGAATATCTCGAAGATGTCTATGTAATTGACTAAAATTGTAGAAGTAGGTATTTAGCAAGTCTGTAACACAGGAGAGTTTGATTTAATATTTATTTAAATTCTTTGTGCCTTTTTAGAAACTTCAAGATAAAATTGACTGAGGGAATATGTTTAAGAAGACGTTTTTAGTTGATCATAAATAACGCCGAGATGATTAAGAGTCGCATTTCAGCAAGTAAAGTATCTATCGCATTAATTCTTATTTGAAAGTTTTAAAATATCGTGTAAAAAGTGTGCAACTTTATTTTGTAGCAAGTGCATAATTAATTTTATGTAAAGCCTTGGAAAAAGCTGCTCTAAAACTACAATTTCAATTTACAATTATCGCAAACCGAAATAGCACACATTGAAAGCAATTTGAATTAATTAAACAGCAAAGAACAAAATTTCTATTACCAATTGCAAATTGGACAAATAAAACCAAACAGGCAATCGTTTTTTCTACAATTCGCAATCAATGGATAACTTAATTTAGGAGTAAGCAGAGTCTGATATTGATTTCTCGGCTGATGCATCCGTGCTAGCGCGTTTCCCGATTTAGGAAATATACTTGTGAGGTTCTGTTCGAAAACAGATTGAGTTCTGAACAACTACCTCCATTAATTTAACGGTTTTTCTAAGAATTGTGTTTCAAAAATTGATTAGAAACTCTTTAGTTGTTATTAGATATAATGAATCACTAGCGTCACATGAAATTGGAAAATGGGATAAACCATAAATTTTCGGTCTTCTGTAATTAAAAGGCGGAATGTCCTTGGGAAACTTTGATGCCATTTTGCTGACATCATTGATCTAATTGGTCAAAACTTGCAAGATCGCTTGCCATAATAACGGTAATAGTCAAAGTTGCTGGATTCGAATCGTTACCGTTAGAAAGTGTAACGTAGGGACATTAAGCGAAATTTTCGGTTCAAACGATATTTGCCACTAAAAACGGCAATAACCATCGCGAGACTCTCCGCATCGAATATGAAACATCACAATCATAATTTTAAGTTATCTGTAAGACAGTAACATTCCAACAATGCGATTTTACGGGAATTGCTCTTCGTTATCTTAATGTAAATTTATATTATAAAATAGTTAGTTTGCCGGGTATGAATTAAAATCCTGAACCACAAAAGGCTATAAACACCGTTACCGCTAATTAAAGTGTATCAGAGCTCAGGAAATGTGATACTGAACACGCACATAGATATGCAACTTGCGTGAGCTTTATTAGCTTTGTTAATTGACGTTCGATTTTTCTTTGATGTGAAACTGTTAGTGCAAATTTGTTCTCCTACAAACGTAGTGGCGCTCTACTTATCATTACGTTCTATATTTTTTGCTAACAATTAAATATGCGCCCCCACTTGAATTAGTTTTTGAAATCCAAGCAATCCTGTATGTATGTAAATCTGCGCCTTGAATTAAATTTTTGAAACAAAGCTGGACTTTAGTGTCGTCAGGGGTGTGAACAAATTAAACTTGCAACTTTCCTTTGGGAGAATACGTAATCTTTGAAAAGAGTACGTGTAATTTTTCGTTTTTCAGATGTATGCTTGCAATTCATGTTATAAATAATATTTAGAGGAATTTCATGCTCAGAAAATCATAGCAGTTCATGCTTTTAATCTTTTACTGCGAATTAAAATTTAACTTCTCGCTGGCGTCAAGCGTTTTAGTTTAAAACGATTAAGCTCTCAGGCATAACATTTCAAAAATCTTGTTTCAATTTTAACAAGTACATTTACAAGTGTTCTGAAACGTTTGAAAAGCATATTCTGTTGAAGAGGATTTTAAATTATTTTATTAATCTTGTAGGTAGATTAAATTTGTCTGGATGTAATAAAAAGCCGGGATTTAAATGTCGATAACTTTATGTTTACTTCAGGCGTAAGCTTTGAAAGGCAAAATTTCGCCAGTAGGTATTTAGTTATAATGCAAAGCGTAAAAGCATTCTTAGGTGTCCCTGGCAGATTAAAATGGCC
>JAHWXV010060655.1:0-17576 GCA_024586415.1 Phrixothrix hirtus | reverse complement strand
GATTCTTATGAAAGTCTTGTTGTAGCAAAAAGGTTTATAAATAATAACAAAGATATTTTAGTTCTTCGAGCAGATAAGGGAAATGTTACTGTTCGAATTAATAAAGATGAATATATTTTAAAAATTGAAGCAATATTAAATGATAAAACGACGTACAATAATAAAATTATTAAGAATTTGAACACCAAAGGAAGTATTTCACAAGAATTAAAAAAACGCCATACAAATCTAATAGCATATCTCCAAAAATGTATGATCTACCTAAAATATAGCAATCAGATGACCCACTAAGACCTATTTTAGCGTGTATTAGTTCGCCATCCTATAAATTATTGAAATGGCTGGCTTAAACTTTGAAAATTTCTTGTGGTGATATAACTAATTTTAATGTTAAGACTCAATGTCATTTTCTGAAAAGTTTAGTGATTTCCAATTGCCTTTAGATCATGTTCTTTTTTCATTAAACGTTGCTTCTCTTTTTACTAATATACTTTTAGATGTTGTTTTAAAAATTATTGTACAAAACTGCAATTTCATTAAACTTCATTGTAACATTAGTTTTAAGGAATTTTTAAAATTAATTAAGTTTGTGTTTGAAAATAGTTAGTTTTTAATAAAAAATTTTATTTGCAAATATTTGTAACTCCAATGGGCTCTCGGTTAAGTCAAATTTTGGCTCAAATTGCCCTTGAGAATCTACTTTCCGTTTGTTTACCCAAATATGATTTTAATTTGTCTATCATAGTTAATTTTGCCGATGATTTAATTTGTGCAACTTCAGTGTATACAATTGATACTATTATTAACAAATTTAACTCATACAATGTTGACATTAATTTTACAGTAGAATATAAAAAAGACGGAAGTATTCCATTTTTAGATATGAAATGAATCAGAAACGAATGTAATAAAATAATTATAGATTAGTGTATTAAACCTACTAAGTCTGGTACATATCAAAACTATTTCTTTAACCATCCTTGGCATTTCAAAAAGGACCTTATTTTAGGTTTAAAGAAGAGAATAACTAAAATTGTTCATCCGGATTTAATCAATGATAATTTGCATAAATTGACAAAAATTTTAGTTAATAATGATTATTTTCAGAATTTTGCTCGCCGATTAATTTTTAGGAATATAGCTCAAAATAATCAAGATACTGATGATAAAAATGATACAATTTATAAAAGCTTGCCTTTCATACCTGAAATTTGTTACAAAATTTAAAAAGTTTTTAGTAGCGTTGAAAATTTGAAAACTGTTTTTTATTTTGATAGTAGTGTTGGTAATTTGTTCACCAATTTAAAAGACAGCATTCATATATTATTTAAATAAAATATTATTTACAAAATTAATTTTTTATCGTGTGATCTTAGTTATGTTGGGCAAATATCTACCTGGCTTAAAACTCGAATGGTTTTGCATAGAAGCGATTGCAAGCTTAAGGAAACAAGATGCGCTCTTGCAATTCATTGTAGTGTACTTGATCATAGAATTCATATTAATAATGTTCGAATTTTAGATTTCTGTAATAATTATAAAGAAAAATTATTTTTGCAAATGTTTTATATTAAAAAAAATGGTATAATATATAATTTCTAATCTGACACAAATTTTCTAAGTACTAGTTATTCCTTTTTGTTTAATATTTACAAATAAAATTTGGTTGATCATTTATACATTTTAGTAGTTTAGAATTATCTTAGTTGCAATGCTTATATTTAACCTAATTGTTTTAGTTGTATTGTCAATTATGTCAGAATAATTATATATATTCATATTTCCTGACGAAGCATACAAACATATGCGAAATACTTATGTTTAACTATTAATTAAAAATAAAGAAATCATGCATTTATTATTATATTGATGTGTGTGTGTGTGCGTGCGCACGTATGTGTGTGTGTGTACGTGTGTGCATGTGTGCGTGTGTGCGTGTGTGCGTGTGTACGTGTGTGCGAGTGCACTTGTGCGCATGTGCTCGTGTGTGCGTGTGTTCGTATGGGCGTGTGCACGTGCGCAGGTGTGCGTGTTTGCATGTGTGTGTGCGTGTGTGTGTAGAGGTGTTACGACGTGACTTTAATCTTTAGTAGACCCGGAACTGTGCTTTATAACTTCGCAAGAAAGCGTTTACGTCCTGTCGAACTATTTATGTTCGCCTGTTTTACCCAATTTTACCCAATATGTTCAGTATCTTTTTAGATGCGTGCGTGGTCACGTCACTTACGGCTGTGCGACACTCGCAAAAGGATTTCTTTGGTTCACAGAATGATCCTTTAACTCGTTCGCGATAAATGCCACACAAGGGGAAAAAACATCAGAAAAAGTTACTGACGTCGAACTATCCCTCGCTACAAGGACAATACAAGGGTGATCGACGGTCGCGTTGGTGTTGGGTTCTAGCAACGCTTGTACGTCCGCTACACAATCAACTCAAGGTTTGAGTATGCTAGTCAATCTTTATTGTCGATAACTTCCCTCTACAAAGACAACACAAAAGCTTTCGACAATAAGTTCTACAGGACCAGGAAATTAACAGGGTTTTTCACGCTTACGGATGTCTGAATACAAATATCATAGCTTCAAATTCTGCGACAACGGTTTACAGTATAATTAAATTGAAGCGGACGGTTTGTGTTCTTTGCGATTAATAGGGCTTTTTCTGATTACAATAAAATTATCTCGGTTCTTGTATTAACTCGAGCACGGGTATGCTAGAGTTTTCGGTGCTAATGCAAGCGCGAACTCACGAGAAGTTTCCTTTTTCGCTGTGTTTCTTTCCTTTATACAAAATTTGGTTGTACCGCTCTCTGTTCTTCGAACGTTGCTGATATTGCTTGTTCGGTCTTACACTTATTGACAAGAATATCGTTTGCACGTTTTGATTAATAATATATCGGTGTAAAAATATCGCGCAATTCTACTTAACATTCTTTAGTTAATTATGTACGGTTTTTAAAGTTGCTTTATGTTAGCTATTTATTTCGATGGCAGTTTCTGATTTAAATTTGAATGGTTATTTGATACCTTCGTTGTTGCGTAATATTTCGTTATCTCTAAATTGTACTTAATTAATACAATTAATATTTTATATACACCCAGTTTAATAAACAGTATTCATTTGAATTTACTTCGCGGTCACTCACTTCCGGTTCACTTTTTAAATGTCTTTTACAATGTCTTATCAAACTAATATTCATTAAAATTCGTGGAAACGTAAGACTCGCCTATTTGTAGAATATTGGATTCTGCGTCGCTTTTACACTTTAACATGTTCTGCTGAAACTGTTACAACTGTTCGATATAAAATTATAATCCTTGCAGTAATTGCTGTTAAGCATTGTATATATTTCCTGATGATACTACGATTGTAGCCTTTCGCTGTCTATTCTAAATCCTGAAACAAGAAATAATTTTGTTTGGAGCAAAATCGTCGCCACCTTAAGCATTTAATATAAAATTTTTCTAATGTACTTTATTTGCTTGATTCATTGGCCGTCGTGAAGCAATCGCTTGACAAATTACATTAACTAACTACGATTTTTTAAAACTTTATACTACTAGGTTCTGCATTAATTTATGCAAAGTTTTACCAAAATTTGCTATCAAAATAACAAATCAGAAGAAATTATTTAGCTTGCCACAGCTCTATTTCTCGAATTCTTTATCGACTAACTATAACGCTATTGCCACAACTCATATACAGGGCGCGACATTATTATGCCAAAGTATGAAATATCCTTTATTTTAAATTACATCAAAAAAGTTTATTAACAAAAATAATGGATACATTTTAGATGAATCTTAAAAACATAGACAGGTATTCAGTGCTATACAGGATGTATCAAACATACAATTTGGTAATTAAGGACCGTATATATTAAATGTTGCTGTAAGCGCGTCTGAAATTCTTGCAACATTTGTCATTTATTTGGAAATACCCAGTACATACATCCATGTAGTATTAGTAAAATCTAATTGGTGAATTACCAGTATCATTTTTATGCCAAAATCATAAGCATAAATTTGTAAATTGTACAAATCCATTTTAACAACAATTATTAAAATTCGAAAATTCCAGGTTACGCTTTGTAAAATATAGGAACATTTTTTGTTAAAAATATTACTTCAATAATTCCCATGAGAAGGCTTGCAAGTCTAAAAATAAACGTTAACCACTATTGTCTTCGCCCCGGCAATTTCAAGGAGAAAACTTCGATTACTAGGTAGTAGAAAGTTGACTGTTGAAAAGTAAAGTCGCTTCCTGCAATGCGTGGCTAGGCGATGTTTAAAAGAAGAATTTGAAGAGTTATTCGAATAATCTAAAGGAGACCAAATTGGTAGGAATTTGGTATATTGCCGCCCAGAGCGAGTTGTAGAAAGGGTCAACTTTAATTACCTGTCGATTCGTAGTCAAAGAGATAGAATCAAACAAGTCGATCACGTTTAAATTCAAGACGAGTTAGTTATTGTCACAAATAAAAAACTACAGTTTTAAATTTATAACTGTACATGTTATCGAGATCAGTAGGGCCAATATTTTTGTTCATTTTAGGTTTACTTTAGTTAGTAGTAATCAAAAGAGTCCCTTGATTTAGGTATAAAAATTGTTGTATCCTCTATTCCCTTCCAGGGAGACATGTAAGTTGTTAATTGTAAATCACATTTTTTGTGTTATCATTATATTCCGTCTTTAAGTACTGATCTTATTCTTTTATATATATAAACCCGTAATTGTAGTAACACGTACTTTCTTTCAGGTATTAGTTAATTTGTGAATAACCTATTTTAGATAGTACGTGCAGATTTAACTTGATCGAAGAAGGAGCCCAGTGGCATATCTGAAAATCACCATATAGTAAGTACGTAGTGATATAATTCTCGATTGGAGGGTTTGGAGACCAGGTTCTTTGTTTTTCCGGTTTATATAATAACAAATCTCTTGACTCTTTTCTTTTTCTTATCGTTAAAAACAAAGTGGCGCCCTTAATTACGACTTTTTCTAAAATTTTTGACATTGGATATGATCCCTGAATTTTAGCCTAATTGATTTCATCGCAAATGCAGAACCTCCTAACTCCACTGTGGTGGCCGGAGCAAACCAGATAGTTCATAGAAAGTTAACATCTATGACAACCTTAGAGGTGCAAGGTATCTTTCGTGCCGTTATATTGTTCGGATTTAGATTTCCGCGGCGATCCTTTTGAATATGCAAATTTAACGTGGACACTAAAACTACAAGGTTTCATAAAGGATTCTCATAAATATGTTGAATGTTTCAGTTTATTAGGGTAAAGTTTATTCGGTAACCTTTAAGGACGCTGATAACTCATAAATAAAATTTTACTGCATTTAAATTACAAAACATAAATACTGTGTATATATTAAATGTTACCATTAATTTTATTTTTAACAAACTACATATGTATGTATTACATACGCATGCAACATGATAGATATGTAACTTAACATTTTTTCTTGGGTTGCTGTTTTGTGTGGGAAATATATACATAGGTGTATCGCATAATTATGGTACACAAATTACATTAATTTTTGTAACTAGAATCAAAGTTTAGTGAATCGTAGGACAGTTCATAACATTGTGATTTGTAAGTGAGCGTTTAAATCAATTCTAAAATTATTTTTTAAAAGCTCTGATGATGGCACCTGTAGGATCTAAATGTTTAAGTTTAAATATAAAATGAGAATTGATTCAAGCATTAAATAAAGGAGAAAGCGTGACTGCGTTGTCTAAAAAACACGAAGTGGCTAAATCGCTAGTATGTGAAATGAAGTCACAAAAACAGGACATTTTAAAAGTCGTTTCAAATACGTTTAGAGGGCCAAGTAAACGCAAAACGTTAAAAAGTTATTTTATAAATGGTTATTAAAACAGAGACAAAAATTTACCAGTTTGTGGTGAAATGATCAAAACAAAAGCAAACGACCTTAATCAGAAATTTAAAGAAATTGAAAACTTTAATGCTAGCGAAGGCTGGCTGCACTAATTTAAAACACGATACGGAATGATGTTCCTAAAAATCACGGGCGAAAATTTGTCTTCCTCCTCAGAGTTAGTTGGCCCCTTTAATAAAAAATTGGAAGAAAAAATTCATGAGTTTCAGCTATCTTGTAATATTTCCAGCGAAATATGTTAATGTGAAAGAACGACGCGGAACCCGATTAGCAAAAAAATACGAACGTCTTACGTAATCGCGAAAATACCAGAAGTTAAACTGATAGGACATCTTAAAAGGACCATAAAAAGGAAACCGGGAGTGAGTGACCGTGAACTAATTTAAGATAAATTAATATAGTTCAGTAACTTGCATGTAAATAGAATGTAATTAATAAGAACTTAAAGATGGCGAAATATTACTCAATAACCAAAGTGTTAAAAAATCGTTCAAAGTGAATAGATATTGCTACCGAAATGTATAAGAAACTTAAATAATCTCAAAACCGAGTTTAATTAACAAGAAAGCATTCATTGGAATTTCGCAATTTTACGTTATAAATAAATTATAACTAATCAAAGCACATAAGTTGTACGCTTATCAGTAAGTGTAAGACCGAATAACAATTATCAATAACGTTTGTAGAACAGAGCACGAAACACCGATTCTTTTGTATAAAAAGGCGAAGCTTTCAAGCTAAAAGTATAATTCTTGCAATCCCTTACTCGAGCTAACACCGCAACATTCTTTGTATATAGAATAGATATATCTTTTCCTATAAGGTCAAAATATTTTTTTCAATTAGAAGCACTTTATTAGTTGCAAGGAACGTAAACCGTCCACGCCGAATTGTTTATATTATAATCTCAAAACCACTGTTGCAGGATTAGAACTGCGAAATTAGTTCAGCCACCAGAAAAGGTAAAATCCCCCTTTTATCTGATCCTGTTCAGCTTATTGTCGAAAGCCGATGAGTTGTTATGTAACGGCCCTGTCTCGGCAATAAGCATTGATAGAACGCCCGGATGTTGAGTTGAGCCAGTAGGGAAGATTCAGGCGCCCATATTACCCCTGATCACGCTGTCGTCAAACACCTTTGAGTTGACTAAGTAGCGAGTATCTTTTTGACGCCAGCATTGCGTGATATCTTCGGCTACCGAGTGGCATCTGTTACGAGTGGGCCAAGGTGTCATCGTCTAGACCGTTCGAATCCTTACGCGAAGGAGCACATTCGCAATCGACGTGACCCCTTTCACACCTGGTAGCAAACTGAACTATCCGAGCGAAGTTCGTAAATATCAGGAATGCAGAATATAACGCCGAACGACGCACGTTGCCTTTATAGATAGCGAAAGCTACGCTACGCGTCTGTCATATTTAGATTTGTACTAAGAACGCCTTTTCGCATTGAAAGCTTTCGATTACTTAATATCCAATTGTATAAATTGCAACTATTAAATATCAGCCAATGTAAATACGTATAAAGTGTTAGAAAATGTTGTTTTGAATTATTATTTCCTTTATTAAGAATAAAATTACTTTTGAAGGTTTTATCGCTCTTATTATTTCCGCCGAGCTTAGTTATTAGATATACGATTGTGAAAAGATCGTTTCACATAAGAAGTCGCAGCGACTTTCGAGGGCCGCTCCATTTTAATAGATAACTTCCTCCTCTTTAGGATAACCGAAAACGAACCATTTCGAGAGAGAGAGAGAGCCCTAACAGCCTCAGTTCCCTCTATTAGACCGTACCGAACCTACCCTCTCTGATGAGAAATCCCGGCTGCAAAAATATAAATTAGTTTTATTACACCTGTGACCCAAAGACTACACTTTGGACCATTACAGTCTTTAGACTAATTTATAATACTTATAAAACCAGCCTTTATTGGAAGCTTCGGCCAGACAAAACCTGTTTCATTGCATGAAAGAAATGCTCCTAGTAGAAAATCTGAGAAACACAGGATAATGTTTTGAACTGCACAAATGCAACTGGAATGCATAAAGTTAAACCACCGGTGATAGGAAAAGTAAAACATCCGCCTTCATTTAAAAATTGGAGAAGTTCTGTTGATTACAAATGTTCAAAAACGGTCTGGATAACTACAAATATTTTTAGAGAATGGTTTCGTACCATGTTTGCCCTCAGGTAACATTTTTACAATGTATGACATCTTATCAATTTTTACTTTTTATTGGTCAAAGCAATTTTATTAAATAGAAGCACTCTTACTGATTGATATTGCTCCAAGTCATCTACCCGAAGATAAGTTTATGACTGAAAATGGACCCATAACTTTACTGTACATACCATAAAATGTTACTACTTTGATTCAGCCAATGGATCAAAATACAGTATGGCTAACAAGGCGTTATTGTTAGCAGTTATCTCAAAAAGTTCTGAAAACATTACTGAAGCCTTTAAAAGTCTATTTTTAAGAGATGCTCTTATGAATTTGGTCGCTGAATAGGATAGCCTACAATCAAAGGCAATTGAAAAATATCATAATATTTTTTTCCGGAAAATTGCGATGACGATACATTTAAGTGTTTTAAATAAACAATGGAAATTTGAGAACGTGCAAAATGAAATTTTTGAAGCTACAGAATTAGTCAACGCAATTTCTGAAAACGTTTCTTATGTTAGCTCTGATGTAAGTTTATGGAACGAAGAACACGTTTATCCTGAACATGATAGTAACACTGAAGAAAGTAAAAATGATGAAGATAAATCCGCTGAACTATCGAAATTCAAAACATTGATATCACCAAAACAGGCAATTCAAAGAGCATTATGTCATAGTTTTAAGAAAATTGCGCTTGCAGGCAGTTGAACTTCAATCAAAGAAGAAATTTAGACAAACCAAGCTTACCGATTAATTTCTGTAAATTAAATTTAAAAAAAAATTAAGAATCATATACATAGGTAGGTATGTACTTTATTTGATAATTATGTATCAATAAATGTTGTTTTTGTATTACCACTTATTTTATCTTATTCCATATATATACGTGGAATTTAATTTTAAAAGAATTTTTATGGCAAAACACACCTCTAGTTAATTCTTCTATAACATGAAAAATTCGATTATGTAAACAGCCTCCGTTTTAATTAGTTCACAAAATCGAGAGTCTACTGTATTTCTATTTCACTTCACTGCTAAAACGTTATTTTTCTAGCTTATTCAATCCTTATTTTATAAAAATTGATCTGTCGGTTTTCTTGATATGAATATTTAAATTGGTCTTAAGCTTTATTTGACATATATCTAACTCAGAAAAGGGTTACCTTGCCTTTATTTTATGTTTATAAAACCTTTTGAAAAGTATGCAATTGTTTAGTTTTATGAGTAAAGTTGTAAAGAAATACTTCTTTGAATTTTATTTTTAGATACTAAAATATTTAGTTATACTAATTCCATATATTCACTAATGTCTTAATTAGTGTGTAATGAATAAATACCACAAAGACAAATAATGTCTATAACTAAAATACCGGAAGTTTTGTAAAACATTCTTGATGAAGACAATGCCATTTTTTGGGATTTACTTCCAAAGTACGTCATTGTAACAAAATTAGCGATAAGAAAGGTTTTATAAAAGATGCTGGAATGTTTCAAACATTTCACAGGGCTAATATAAATCTTGTAATCGCGATTGACCCATTACTGCAACTAATTGCTAAATAAATTCAAAGTCACAGCAATGACTCATTCAATTGGAATTTATGACACTAACATTCTATGTAATTTGATTCATTAATATTTCAGAATATCAACTTTCTATATAAATAGTACCCTAAATGCCTTTAGTTTCCTTTTTCTGAGGACCATGCCCTGTTAAGAAGTCGTTATAAGTAACTACAAATATAAGCGATTTTTACCTATGTGTAAATAGATGAATATAAGTTTTTAAAAAATTAAATAGTTTCGTTACGGTACTATAAATAAAAGTCAGCACAAAATCTGTTCAAAATAGTTGTCCACAGCGCTAATAGGGTGCTGCAGCAGACTACGTTCGCGTGATCGACTTACATTACACGACGAATCAATAGTAATTTTGCAAAATCATCGGCTATTCTGATTTACAAACCGTCCTTTGTTATAGGCGGCATTTTGTGAACTTCATTTTTACATAACCCTGCAGGAAAGAATATATTTTAGTCAAGTCTGGAGATCGAGTTAGTTAGATAAACGGTTGTCCTATTCCTATACATATTTGAAGAAATTTCACACTGAAATGATTGCGAATGAATCGTGTATGATGTATTATGTTGACGTATCTGAAGGGGATCTAGTACGAAGCAAATGGTTTTCCAGAATGTTCAACTATCTCAATATCTGTAAGATTTAATTATCGGTTGTAACTTTACGACATTGCATGCAATTATTTATTTACTAATGGTTCAATTAATTTAAGTTTATTTATTTTGATAACGAAATTTCAATTTGATATATTCGTTTACTTGGTTTCCATAATTTCAATAACGTGATAACAAGACGTTTAGATTAAAATAAATTATAACTAATAGATGGCGTCTCTGAAGGCCCGGTTCGTAGCAACTGCTCTCTATTATCCTCTTTAATTTGAAAAACTAAAAGAAAAAGACCTATTGTTGAGTGGGTAACAGAATCTACATGCTATTCAAATTGTTCGAGGGAATTTATTGAATAAGACGAAAAATGTATTGGTTACAGTTTAATAAATGAGAAATTAACAAACGTTGTATAGTATTTGCTACCATTAACGATTCTCGGTTGTAATAGTCGAAGCATGACTAAACGAAGCAACAAGTTTCTTTTTTATTGGGCTGTGCTCAATTTCAAGATCAAACTAATAAACATTAATTTTTTTTGGATTGTATACGATGGTTGGTGTTATCTAAATATAAGTGGCTATAAATTGTCTAAGAATCCTATAACAGTAAAGTAACCCTTTAGGCAGGCATAAGTGACTATGCATGGGAAGTGTATAACTCACCAGAATCAAATACTCTGGATATTTAGATCCTAAGATATCTATATACTATACTCTATATATTATATACCATATACCATATGCCATATGCCATACGTCATACACCACACGCCATACACTATACACTATATACCATATATCGTATAACATATACCATATACCGTATACCACATACCATATACCATATACCATATACCATATACCATATACCATATACCATATACCATTTACCATATGCCATATACCATCTACCATATACCATATACCATATACCATATACCATATACTATGTATAGTACGACAAATCAATACGAAAACCGAAAGTTCGGTTGTATCCAAAACAATTTAAATTATTCCAAATCGCCTCCTATATTATTATACAATTTATATAAAGTACAAAGAATCTGATGGTATTATCTATTCGATCTCGAAATCAATTTCTATTTACTGTAAATTATACATGTCATGTTATTTCATTTATTTGCATAATATTGAATTACCAAAGTCCATGTTAATTTTAGTTTATTGTGTAGTAAAGTAAAAACCTATTTAATATTCCTATAGGTAACATTATTTGAGTTAAAATGCTATTAATTGGTCCAACGGATAATTTTTGTTACTTAAAATCGAAATTATTCGTCCTACGTGACAAAAATTGTATTAAGCTGATCCTTTGAACTTCCTGTTTTATGTTACCTATGATACTATAATTTTTTGATTATCATAATTCTGTTGCAGGATTCTACTGACACTAATTCGAATTACAGGAGCTGCAGCTGTTGCAGCGTAACCAGATACATAGTAAAACAACCATATTAATGACAAAATGTAGTAATCTTCTTAACCCGCTTGTTGTTTCTTCTTTGTGCATATATATCGCCCAACACCCAACAACCAAAGGCGAAGCATCTTGGTTTGGCTTCACCGTAATTAGCTTTTACACCAAACTAGCGGTAAATTCTGATTCTAAATTAAAAGAAAGTAGAGCTACAAGGTTATTTTAACGAAACTGAAAGAATAATAATAGGTGTTTCCTAAGATGGTATAAAACAGGGTGTTTTGTTCGAGATAATCAAGAAAAATACACGTGTTTTGAGATATATTGTATAAAAATAAATGATTTTTTAAAACTAATTATATATAATCAAAATTGAGCATACTTATTATAAAATATCTGATGGACAAACATAATTTACTAAGTAACATTCAAGTAAATACAAGATGTTCATTTTGCTACGATTTTGACTGAAAAATATTAATATCTTCTAAAATAACCTGTATAACTTCTTAAAGTTGAAAATTAAAAGAATCGCCAAAGAAAACTAAATTCGAGAATCATCTAATATATATATGATGTTCTATTATAAAAATTGTATAGTATGAAATATACGTATTGTTAAAAATATTTTCATAAGATGCTCTTTAAACATATTTATCGTTTTTGTTAATAAACTATTCTGATATATTTTTAAACAAAACGGTTAGCACACCTTGCGGTACTAATGATGTGTCATTTATATCCAAATCATTCACCGCTATAAAACACTTGGTTCTGTGTCAGATTTCATTCCTCTTTTAAAGCCTTTGAATATATTATTTAATTGTCATAAGTAATCCATAAATATGTTTGGGATTGAATAAGTATTTTAGGTCAGAAGTATTATTTTTTATAGTCTTTCCCAAAATTTGTTTTTTAAAATTAAATCATTTATTAGTTTTTTATGTAAAAAAAAAGTAAAACTTCTGAACTAAAATATATTATTTAAGTTTAGAGGTTTATTAAAATGTTCTTATATTTTGCCACAATTTTTGTTATTTTTTTATATACTCCAGATAATAATTCTAAAAATTACGGAACCACATCCCTTATTTTATTAGTTGCTACTCATACACCTATTTTTAATTTCCTCGATATATAGCAGTACAGGGAAGCTATTAGAGTTATTCAAATTATATTCTAACAGGTCCAATTGAGTTAAAAAGGTACGATGGGGTAGGGGCTGGAACAAAAAATTTCAAGACAACTCAATTTTGAGTAGAGCGTGTGAAACAACGTATTTTCGGTTATAACGAGTTTCTTAAAATTGATGTATCGATCGTTTCGTCGACAATAAATGACAAAAATTTGATCCAATTCCTTTAAATAAATAGGTGTAAACACTTGAAAGTTCTTCCCAGGTGAACAGCTCTTGATGGTAACCTACTAAAAGGGGTGACTGAGAGAAAGGCCTAAAACAAAAATAATTAAGATAATTTATACGCAATATGAAGGAAAGTATTTAAATGTATACGATTACTTAGCGTTTAGATAATTATTTTTCAATATGGTGGATATTTCCTTAAAACTTTATTGTTCTTTTATAAACGTTAAGGTCCCAATACATTAGGCGACAGCCTTTAAATTTGGCAAGCATAAATTAAGTAATGATGTTTCCAGTGAAAATGTTGCGCATTATTAAATGCGTTTCAATGATGTTATTCGAGGCAAAATTGTACCTGTATCAATTTAAAAAGTGTTTGTAACTATAGATTCTTCAATTTAAAGATCTAGATTCGCACAATTTCACGTCTTTACATTCTGGACAATAGCAAAATAGCCTGCAATATCAATAAAAATATCCTTCATTGTTGTTTTAAATGCCGAACAAATATTGTAATTTCCCACACGGCGGTTATTCTAGCACAATCAGCTCGTTAGGAAGCTATATCTAGCCTACTACTATATTCTTTTGAGTTCTGTTACCATTTTCACTAAGATTAATAATTGCTAAAGAACTATCAATTAAGATTCCGTAATTGACAATATCAAATTCAGAAAGGATGTATCGGTTGCAAAGGTTTTATTTCCTAAAGCGGTATTCTGACAGAATTTTATTCAAGTGTTTAGTTAAATTGCGCTGTCAAAATGACAATTAGTTTAGATACTTTAATAATTGAAAAGGGCAGAATACCTTGTTTTTGATAATTTTAACTGCTACAAGAATTGTGGCTTTTAATGATTATTCGGGCTACACAATTCTAAGAACAGTATTAATTCTCGAACGTTATGTTAATAGGTAGGAATTTTGTTTCGCATGCAAGTTTGATTATAAATAATCAGTGTAAATATCTATGTGGGTAATTATTAACGTCGCCCCTTCGCCTTGAATACCTTATATATTTTGGGAAGAGAACTTTGTTTTCCATCCCCGTCACACAATTGTAAACGCATCACGTGACTAGTCTCCCAAAATATAACCCGAATTAATACTGTTATATTTGTAAACAAACCACTAGTTATTGCAGTCATTAAAACACCCGCGTATATTAATTTATTTAAAGATTCATAAATATAAAAGAATTCTGCGAAACCAGAGATCAGATCGATAATATTGATCGAATGCAATACAACATAAAACAACATCTATAGCTCGAAATCTAGTATATTTAAATAGTAACGACACATATTTTGATGTGACTTAGGCAAATGACACTGCATTAATAATAAATAAATGATTCTGTAAATTCCAAATAAATTTGAAATACATTCCTTTATTGTACGTTGCTTTTATTGTTTTTAATAAATACTTGTTAATTTTTACAGTCTAATTGTTGCAAATTATTCTGAAAGTAAGCAAATACAGTGTGAGTGTGATAAGTGGTAAAATACATGTCGTAAGCAAAATTAGATTAAAGCAACAATAAAATTTTGTCAAAAATAAGCATGCAATGCAAGTTTAACAAAGTGTAGGTATACAATTTCATATAGAATAAATACAGTATTATTCCAAATATATGTCATTAGTTAAACAACACAATTAAAGTGTATAAATCATTTATAAATAATAAATTAGAGGATTTACATTAGGAACCGTAAAATCTTGCAATTCAGGAATACAAAAGTGCACATCTACGAGTACCTTTAAAATCTTTTGAAAAATCAATCGTAATTACTAATTTTATATGCTTACATATACAATATGGTCCACAAGTGAATGTATACTATAATCCTGATATAAATAACTATAAGAGCTCTGAAACTTCGCAAATATAATCTGTGTGTACATAAATTTAGTTTTAGACAACTAGAAGTTCCGGACCCGCATTTCGATTAGGCGTTACCCGAAGCATACTATTTCAAAATGATCCCAGAGATTACATTACTCAGTTATTTTGCAATACTTAGGGATTTTATTTGAAAAATAGCATTAAAATTTGTAGGAGAACAAAAATTAAATTTAGGCAAATATTTTAATAACAATGAAGACATCAATTCACGCGACGTATAATAGTAGTTTGTTTATGGCAACTACTATTTTTTTTGAAGTATCTAGATAAAGCGTTCAAAGTTATTTGAGTTTTTTTATTAAAAAATTATGTTTAGTACTAAATATTACGCTTAAAATATTTAAAATTAAATTCCGAACAGCTTTTGTCTAAAAAACCTTTTTTATAAATGCATATCGGAGATATAAACTACAATTTTTAATTTTACATCGAATTTGCTTACGATGCGTCTCAAAATGGACTATACAGTATATAATTATCCTACTAGTTAGGAACCAGGAGCACCGTAAGCTTATTTATTCTAAAATACTTAAATAATTGTTAGGAAGTTAATTGTAATTTAACATATATTTTCTAGCTTATAGGATTCATAGTTTACTTATTTTTAATTTTACTTAATACCCTGATAATTCTATTTTCTTGGCTGACACAGACAATACACATATAATAAATTGGCTAATAATTATATCGAAACTTTCAATCTAACAGTTATATTTTCTACGGAAATTAAATATAGAATACTGTCAGAATTCATTAAATGAATTAATTTCATTTCCTTTCAAGTACAAATGTTTCAATTGAAATTTAATTAGACGGATTAAATGACTGTGAAGGATAAAGCGGTGTTATAAATTACACAATCTTTTATTTTATAATTAAAAATTAAATGATATATTTATAAGGTACCGATGTCGAAGTTATCCGCTAGGACTTTATGCAATTAGAATTGCATGATTCTGAATAGTCGTTATAAATATTTACAAAATTTTAGCACAAAGATTTAATTACTACCATCTCAGTTTGTAATTTCCAGAATAAGCTTAAAAGGGACTGTCGTATCTCTTTATAATAAAACCATGTATGCAACAGGAGGCGAGTACTTTGCCTTGGACAATAGAGAAACAAGAAGTACCAAAGTTAAAAGAATTTATTTCTTCTGAGGTCAAATAAAAATGAAGGCAAAATTATTCCACTGTATTGTTTTTAAATAGTTTTACACTTGATACAAGAATTTTAATCCTATGATTATAACCATCAGTTTATTTTTTTGCTTCTTTTATAAGTCTCTTGAGAACAAACTAAAACGGTGCCGAGTATTTCAAAATACTACTACATCAGAAACTTGATCCGTGAAGTTACCATGTCTACCAGAGGCACTAACGAAAATTTTTCAGCCAATCGTTGGTATTTCGTTAGTGCTTGTTAGTGCCTCATTAAGAAACAATTCACAATTCAAAGTGGCCTACTAACTTCACGCTTCGTTGAAAACACTAACGAAATTTTTTCAGTCAATCGTTAGTGCTTCGTTAGTGCTTCTTAGTGCCTCATTAAAAAAATTTGTCACACCGTGTTTTCGAAAAACCAACCATTCAAAATGTAATGCTAACTTCACGCTTCATTGAAAGCAGTAACGAAAATTTGTATGCTAGTTGTTGGTGCTCCGTTAGCGTAATGAAAGTATGAAAACACCTGTGTTTTTCGTTCTGTGCTATAAAAGTTAATTTTATGAACAAAGATTAATTATGAAAGCTCAAACTATTTTGACAGACGTAGATAAGGATATTTGTGTGGTGAAATATTTTCAATAAGATAAGCATTTACACATATATTTAAAATGAGTTTGAAATAGCCTAAATAAATATAGGTATAATAAAAATAATTACACTTAAATGGTGTACATTAATGGTCACCCATCCAATTACTAACCATATGCGTCCCAGCTTAACTCTTCAGCTACCCCCAAGTACTCGATCCACGCAATTTTCCCGAGAAACTGATTTGTATATATGAAAGGCTGCTAAAGGCCTAAGAAAGGTAGTAACTTTAAAGAAAATCATTACAACGTTTCCAAGAAAACCGCAAAAAACAAAAATAATATGAATAAAGTATCGCTTCCGGTCATCTAATTTTAACGAAAATCATGCTGTCGTATGCTATAAATATCAGAACTGAAAACATGTATTTTCACTAAAAACTGGATATCGAAAATTTTATGATAAGTATTTCAATTGGCTTAACTTTTGTTAATAAACACATATATTTATAAAAGATAATGTAGATAAAATCTGGTACAGGGCCGTTTTCGAACTTATCCAAATTTTAAATGTAATTTAAAATAGATAAACTTTTAATGGAAAATAATATTTCGGGTCGCGTAAGTTTAAAAGTAGTGTTTTTAAAAATTATAAAGCTCGTGTAGATATATAAGTTAAGTTTTAACATTGTAAAACTCTTAAAAAATATATTTTATTTATTAGTGTTACAATATAACAATGTCTTAAGTATATTCTAATCTAATTGCAACTCTGAACTATTCTGAACTATATTCTGATCTAACTTGAAAATGACTTTACAGCTCTATTTATAATGTAATAC
>JAHWXV010060613.1:0-11089 GCA_024586415.1 Phrixothrix hirtus | reverse complement strand
AAGTTAGATCAGAATATAGTTCAGAATAGTTCAGAGTTGCAATTAGATTAGAATATACTTAAGATATTGTTATATTGTAACATTAATAAATAAAATATAATTTTTAAGAGTTTTACAAAGTTAAAACTTAACTTATATATTTATACGTAGATTTGTAAAAATGTTTGTATCGCTTACTGCATAATTATCTCTTCAAACGGGAATGTAGTTGCCTGGGCCCCTTTTTGTAGCGGTTACCAGTGTCGATCTCGATGATCTTTGCGTCTTCGATAGACAGGATGGTTTCTATTAAACCAGGAATTTGTAATTAATAGAACCTTCTTCGTACACAATGGAAATTCAATGTTGGAATGCTAGAGAACGATTCTGGTTACTCTTCTTACTTAAAATTTATTTAATCATTGAGTTAAACGTTAAAACGTACAAAAGGATAAAAAATATTATAGTGCCCTTTTGCTGAAAGATCCTACAGATTGCGCTAGTTTAATAGTGAGATACGCTCACTTTATAAAAAAAAACTTCATTATACAACACTTTACAATGTTGGACTACAAGAATTAACTTATGCTAAAACAACTAATTCTAAGTTCACAAATTAACATGCACCTGAAAGCTCCTATCTAATCTATTTCTAAGTATTTATTATCTACTATTGAGTTGCTATTTAGTAAAAGCAAAATATGCACTTATAAATACATACCTATGTGATTAAACGGTTTTTTAATAGTAAATTGCATTTTGATAAATATCTTGTTTTTATTAATACTTACAATCAATTGTCTTGTGTATAATTTAAATTTTGTGAAAATAGTTTAAAATCAAAGTACTAAATAAGTTTCAAGCAAATTTGTGGTTGATCAAACAGGCTTTAATTTTATAAATATGTATACACTAAAGTTAAAATTTATGTCAATTTCAGATATTTAGAAAATAATTCTTTAACAGTAATTCATAACGAACATATAACGACCAATAGTTTTATAGAAAAAAGTAATTTGAAGCGATTTAAAAGAACACGCTTTATTTTTTATAAATACAATTGACAGTCATAAATTCGATAAAGTATGTAATTAATAGTAAGCGTGATATATTTTGTAAACAAATATAAAATATTATTTATGTTTTTAATTACATTTCATAATAAAGCATAATATACAGGCCTTATGTAGAAATTTATGTTTATTTTTAGATTTAGATTAAATTTTTTTACTGAAGTCCCGTGTACACCTGTCCTAAATGATTATCCTTATTTTCGAGACATCCCGGTAATTCCATTAATCAGGTTATTATATGTCCCTACATTATAATAAGGTGAAAATTCAGAAATCATACTAAAACTGTCACTAACCTTAACACCTTCAACTCAACAACAGGAAAAGCAACGTATTACAATTTACTTTATAAAATCAGTGGTATTACCGCAAACGAAAGCATTTTACCGAAAATATCATCATTTACCAAGTCAAAATTATAACTCTTCATGATTATAATTTTATTGTGTGTTTTTAATAAGCTAGGAGGACGTGTAAGGTTTTATTTCTGAAAATATTACGAGCGACACATCCATGGGTCGCATGTCATAGTCTTTTAATTTACGCCATATTACCAATGTGAACCACTGGTGGCTGAGTCATTCCATGCAGCTCAACAACACCATAACACTCACCGTACCAGGTTTTTATCAAACGTGGCAGATTTACACCTTTTATATAGATATGCAACCATACCAATTTTTTTCATTTATCTCTAATGGTTTTCGTTTTAGAGCGATTTGAAATTTTGGTAAAATGTCTGTTTTTTATTTTCCGAACACGCGACTGTATTATGCTCCTAAATAGGATAATTTATATCTCTGTTATTTATTAATGAAAACACGTGAACATTTTCAGTCTTATCAACTCAACTATGAGGATTCTAGAAAAAATAAGTAAATACAGTAGGATTTACCACAATTCCACGAAAAAATTCATTTAGTAATAGTTGACATTTTTATATCGTCGTATGGAGTTTTCTAAAATTATATATCTAAAAAGGGGTCAGTTAGAATTACATAGATCTTTCCCCATGTGGAGTGCCAAAGATATTTTATATCACCTCCAAGAATGAAATATATGGAATTTTTCCTCCTTCATTAAAATAATATTTTTTTTTCAAATTAAGAAATGTTTACTCGTGCAAGTGCGTTTTCTATTATTTTCATAGTTTCATCAGTTATCCTTTCAAATTCAAATAGAAGCTTTTTAAGATTCTATCACAATTAACTGTACTCAGTTCTGTAGGTTTTTAGAGATTTTATTAAATTATTCATTATACATGGGCTAATATGGAATAAATATTATACCAGTGCTTTAAATTTTTTGCCACATTCCAAGAATAAATGTGTACGATAGTTTTTCATTCAAAAAAAGTAATGTCAGAAGAGAAAAATAAACATAAAGCCTATTTTATATAAAATAAACTTCATAGTTAAAATTATACTCATATTTTAAAAATATTGTAATATCAAAAATGACAATAAAGAAATTTGTTTAATCAAATGTAACTAAAATCATTAGTTTGTCTAAACTACTAGTTCATAGGGGCATTTGTGCGTCAGCCTTCTATAGCTCCGGTGCTATTATAGGTAGAGATTTTTAATTTTCACGAAGTGTTCAAGAGCTAAATGGGCATTTTATAAAATTATTTCTGATTGTACAAGGTGTTCTAGAAAAAGGTGACACAGTAGAGTTCAATTTTTTTAAATAAAATACCCTATATATTTTTGCTTTTTGGTATGACTTTTAATGATCGTTACTCAGATTATAAATCTTAGTGCAATATAGTTAGTGGTTTTAAAGATATAAATTTTTTTGTAAAATAAACTACAAGTGTCGTCCTCTCATTAAAAAATCATCACCACATACACAAATATGAAGTTTAACAAATTTTACTGTAAGTAGCTCCTACTGCAGATTTTGAGACACTCCTGTTCAAATTTTGTGGCCTTTTTGCATACAAGGTGTCCAGAATTAATTTTTAAAGATAGACAACTTCAGACACACTTTTCTCAATTTTTTTAAATAGAATACCCTATATATTGTTTCAGGATCTGATGCAGAATTAAATTCTCCGTCGATTGATATGGGGGATCCCTATGCCTATCTTAAGTTATTTTCGAAATATTTAATAAACTTTAGTTACATTGTAATACTAAATTAAACTATCTGTAAGAAAAGAAAAGAAAAGTGTAAAAGAAAGACCTCCATGCTATAGTAGGTGTTCAAAATGTGAACACTTCGTAGCATTTCTGATGTCACACTTTGGAAAGCATTTATTATTCTTTCATGCATATTGTCAACAGTAGTAGGCGGTACCGAATAAACAGCTTCCTTTACATATCCCCATAAAAGCAACCGAGTCTAGTTAGATCTGGCGAACGAGCTATCTAGTTGACAGTGCCATTTATACTGATCCATCTGTCTCGATAAGCATCGTTTAAGAAGTCTCTTACTGCTCTTGAATAGTGGGCAGGTGCACTATCATGTTGCAACCACAACCGTTGAAAAAGCACTCGTGAGATATTTTCCAATAAACCAGGGACAAGGTTTTGTATAAAGTTTACATGTGTTGGTCCGTTCAGACTCCTTTCAAAAAAATTAGTGCCCGATAATTTTCTCACCAAGAATACCTCCCCAAACATTAATACTCCATCTGTCCTGATGACAAGCTTCTCTAAAGAAATGCGGATTTGTAACTGCGTAATAATGAAAATTATGGCGGCTACCCGAACTATTTCTATGGAAAATGGCTTCGTCAGAAAACATAACTCTATCAAAAAAAACCTGATCTTCCTAGCAATCATATAAAAATTTACTTTTGCAATGTTGAACTTCCAAAATTTAAAAAACCTTTTTTTGCTATATTTGGCCTTTCAAGAGGTCTTTGCAAACTCTCCTTTCGAGCCAATCGTTTCGCAGTTTCTCCAATTCACTCACATTGCGATTTACTGCGTTAGTTGCGTAAAATGACCATTGTGCTTTTAGCGTAGTCTTTTTCACGGAGGGATAAGCTGAAAAAGTTGTATTTATTTTTATACTGTGTAGTACGGCCATTGGTAAAATAATGAACTTCCTCGATTGGTGAAAATTTTTGTTACAGATTTCTGAATTTCGTAGAACATTACAACATCATGTTTTAAATCATCAGATATAAAACATACAGATAAAACCAATCTTTGTCCCCGACATTTGTTAAGTGAATAACTACAGGATGAATAACTACTATTTTATCAGCTAAGTCCATAATAAAATCATCAATTCTAGGGGAACATGTAATCATTTGGATTCTATTTGTTGAAATCCACTGGGAATACTTAATTGTGTCACTTTCGTCCTATTCTCCAAACTTTGATTCTAAATATCTTGTCAGATTTTCTTTCCGGGCATTCTGAGCAATGTCTGGGCATACATTCCATATTCGAATTATCACACCGTAGCAATTTTATGTAAGTCTTATAATCTGCATCAATACTTGCTGCATAAATAAATAATTTTACATTTTGGTGTATTGTAGGCACGCATACAGAGTGTCTGCCACTAGATCCAACTAAAATACACCATTTGGTCTGCAAGGAACAAAGATCATTTAAGTTACTCAGAATTAGACAACATCTTTCATTCCAGGAAAAACTCTTGTTGGATCATCAGTTTGATAAAAACTTTTTATTAGATTAATGATTTCTGGCCCTAGCTTTTTTCCCACATCTAGGTTCAAGTTCTGCTAAAAATCAATTTCCTTAATAAATATGTTAGCTTGATGAACAGAATAGTCTGATACCCCAAACGTTTCCCTGATCCTTTCCTTGTCTAATTAAGAGAAGCAGGCATGGTTTAGATTTGGATTTGTTTTTTTTGTAGATACTTTTAATTTTTCTTTCATTATAGTAGTGAGCTTGGCCATATCATCTACTTTTTGTTTCATCTCAATTTATAAACAAGTGTTTTGTTTAGGTAGCCCTATATCCAGCTCCGTTTCGATGTCACTTTTTACATTTTCTTGGAACTCTTCTGACTTTCTTTTGCTAGACGAAAGTGTACTGGTTTCACCAAGAGCATGTAGTTTTAATGGCGAACAGCCAGCCTCACTAAGAGATGAATTCAACTTACCAACAGTTTCTTCCTTTTCAACAGCACTAATATCTTGTTGAATTGAACCTAAATTTTTATTTGCAGTGTCACTTTCTATGACTACATTCTCATCAATACCTTCTTTATTATAAAAGGACGAATTTCTGCATGAAGAAACAGTTCTTACCCTGATTTGACTTTGTAGCACTTTGATAATATGTCCTCATACTAAGTGATTTCGTCACATACCTTTTGTTATTCTTGAAAGGATCGCGACAAACTTTTTGGAAAGATTCAAAATTACTTAAAAACACAATTTTGTGATGTAGACAAGTTGTATTCAGTTCTTTATCTGATTGAATTATAAGTAAGAGTTTTATTACCTTCTCATAAATCTTTTATATTTCCCATGCCTTTTGTCTCAGTATACATTGTTTTATGACACCCAGTCTTTGTTACTTCTCCCACTGTAGCACTTATCTTCCATTTTATTATTAAATAATTATACCATAAACCAAAACACAACTCACTAACATATAACATTAAAACGGAAGTACAAGACTGTAGTTCATATACTTCATTAAATACCAAAAAAAATACACAATTAAAACAAAAAATTATTACTTGCACACTGAAATAAACGTTGTGCTATCACAAAGAATACTGAAGTGTAACAACCGAAATACACTACCTGAAGAGTTGGTAGATAAAAAACGATGCCTACTAAGCATGCTATACATGTGTCTAGACTTTAGTATTATTATTAATTATTGTATTCTTCCCAATAAGCATTTATACGTAAGCAATAAAGTATTAAGGTCATATTAGTTCCGTTATAATATACCTAGTATATTGAAAGAAGTTTTTAAAAATATATTATGAATTATTTTATTACCCTTTAGCTACATTTGCATGATTAGCAGGTACCACACACTATTGTGAGAAATATAGGAAGTATTAAGACCACCATCGTCATGTAACAAAATTATATAAAGTATTGTACAGGGTCATCGAGAAAGAGTGCAGACTGCTGGATAGACAACCAAACTTACAAATTGGTGGTACTTAAGTTAAAAATTAAATAATACTAAAGTTACCAGATAATTATTTTACTATGGGCTTCACATATAAATGACACTTATAATTGATAATTAAAATGATGTATTGGAATTTCAATTTGCTTATTGATTATTAAAAATCAATTAGGACATTTTTCATTTGATGTAAGTTAAAAGAATTTCTAATTTTTAATTAAAAATAATTAAAATATTAAACATATGTAAAATATAGGTACCGCCTATGGTTAACATCTTGATTTTTTGATTAGGAAGAAACACATAAGCAATGAATTCCCTAGATTTTTTTAAATTTTAACCGCCATGGATGCACTCTTTTTCGATGGCACGATACTTAATTTAATGCAATTGTGTGTCACTTTTATTACTGTTCTATATTATTTTTGGTCTATACAGATATAAATCAATATCTATATTTTTCTCTTTTTAAAATAATTTTATGAATGAAAAACTATATATTTACCGGTGCTCGTAAAATATGGCAAAACATACGATATTTATTTCACATGGACCTGGAGTACCTATCCAAAAATCCTGGGTTCAAATCCCGGCCAAGGAAAATTTTTCGATATTTGTGACTTTTCAGATTTTAAAAATTTTAATTATTCATATTAATTCTTACTACTGGATTCTAGTAGTTGTGAGTCGTATATTTCTATATTTGAATTATACAAAACCTCTATAAATATTAAGGTCTTTATATGTTTAATTTTAAATAACCCGTAACAACCTAAGCAAATAAGCAATAAATCAGTTTTCAATCGACTGAAATCCTACAGAAATGTTCTATATAAACAAAGTTCAATATGATAGGAAGGTTAACAATTAAAAACAAATGGTATATACAACATACTAAATACATATATATGAATACGTCTAAAGTTAGAGATGTGTATTAACTAGTGCCGTTTTTATTTTATGTGAAATAAATCTCAAGTCACGCGAATCTGAAAAGAATTAAATATGTAAATATAAATGAAAGTGCAAAGGTTAATGGAGACTAAATCTATAGATAAGTAGTGCCAAAACATTAATACTAGATGATGTCAGAACAACAAAACGCCAAACTCTATAAATACTATTAAAACAACAAGGTTATTGGTTAATTAACTACTTAAATATCTATGGGTAAGAGAGCTTTTAACCTAGGGAAGTATAGCGTCTTACATAGATTGTAACTAAAAAGACAAGGAGTATAAAACAGAATGGAATATGGGACTAGAAGCAGTTCAAAAATCGAGTCAGCGCAAATACAGACATTACATACAGGGGTCTCTTAATAATTAATATAATCAACTAGTCAACTAAATACAATATATGAATAAAATAAGATGTTGCTATTCTAATGCATAAATATGACCGTTACTAACGGTATAATAAAATTTCTATGAGTCGCTGGGCACTTTACCTTGTAATACTAAAATTGTTAAAAAGGCACACACTCTTCACATTCAGTAAAACTACAATAACAAGTTAATAGCTGAAACTTTCATACAAATTAATATTTCTAAACAACACCCACTTGTAATGTTAACCCCAACTAATAGTCACCTTTACGTAGTTAAATACGCTAGATTCCGGAAACGTGTTCAAGGAATAAGAGGCATAAGAAGGTTGTGTCAAGGAAATATTTATCTAAACTCCTTGACATAGTAGAGTCTTCGGGTAGCAATTTGTCTCAAGAACAAAAGCAGGAGGCTGGTCAGCTGATTAAAAGATAAGCTGAGATATCCATTACTAAAATATAAAATAAGTAGCGAACATGTGTAGCATATATATTAATAACCAAGATAATTTCCTTTATCCAAACGAGAAGTTGAGAAGGTAATTCAAGATAGGACCAATCAAAAAAAAACCGACTATCCAATAGTCTCTATGCATCATCAGTAGTACAGGATAAATAGAAACATGATATTAGAGGTTATGTAGAGTATGGTTGCTTGAACAACGTAATGGAAAGAACTGTTACTTGATAACCAGGATTGATGAAACGCTGAATAGGTTTTTCGACTACAGTGAGTTATTCTTCTTACACATGAAAGGTGGATATTGTTAAGAGGTGCCTGAACGACAAAAAGAAGATATTTACTGTTGGTTCGGGGCTAAGGCAAGTCACTGTGATGTTTAGACTGTACAATGTCCCAGTAACGTTTGAAAGGTCGATAGAGTTGGTCGTGACTTGCCTGTTTCAGGAAACATGTATAATTTACTTGCATCACAGGTTAGTAATAGAAAACTGATTCGATGAACATTATTGCCTGCAACTGCTTATAAAGCGCAATTTAATAGGTTTAAGTCGAGCGGGTCACCGCGCTGCTATAAATAGCTGCATCAACCGCAGCACATTGGAATTTATTGTAAATGTAATAACACGTGGCTTATGCCTGTTACTAAAAGATACAAAAGCAGTAACCTTAGAGATTATGCTCACTTGCAATTTTAAAATATCTTTTATTGTCTTCCAGTAAAATTAATAAGTATTCTTATATTCAATAAATGACATATTTAATTAAAGAAAAAATTATATAGAATTTTAAACTAATTTTAAATTGTCCGCGTAATTATAATTTCTCTATATACGAGGGGCATTATTTATATTGTGAACCTAATAATGAATAAACAGTAATTTATCATTGAAAATTGATTTAGAGTTTTTCAAAATATTTTCGCGTATGATCTATAAACTTTTATATTCTTTCGAACCAATTGTGAAAACATTTTTGCCATTCTGTTTGAGACATCTCTAAAACATGCCGTTGGTTTATTTTGAAACACCCATACAGTCAACTACTGTTTACTTTTCGGCTCATACGCATATATCCATGACTCCTCACCTGTTGCAATATTATATACGTCTTCTGAAGTATTGCCATTGTACTTCGTAAACATTTGCTTGCACCAATCGACACGGGCATCTTTTTCAGATATTTTCAAATTATGTGAGATCCAACGAGAACAAGCCTTTTCCATGCAATGCTAGCAATATTTGATATATACTGGTCTAACTAATGTATAAGGTTGCCTCAATCTCAAGTATATTACACGACGATCTTGCATTATCAGTTTTTGCACAGCATTAATGTTTTCTGGCACAACAACTGATTTTGGACGACCTTCGCGACTTTTGTCGGTGAACGAACGGCGGCCACGATTAAATTTGCATACCAGCATTTCACAGTGGCAAAGGATGGGGCTTCATCGCCAAAAGTGGAAGTAAATAATAAATCATCGCAAGAAAATTTTCACGAGTTAATTTCATTTTACGCCGAGGCACAATTTTCAAGTCACTATAAACACCACTAACCATCCTCGAATGTCAAAAAGTTTTTAAACACGCAGTATTGCCACAATATAAATAGTGCCTTGCCTATTCTATAAATTATTTTGTATTCGAATGTTAATTGATTTTGTGGTTGTATACAAAAGTCTCCGTTGCTGTTATTTAAATAGATAGTTAAAAAAAACGGAAATTATCAAGTATCTATTTTCGTTTTAACAATATTACGTTGACAATTTCTTGATACCGGCACATACTGTAAACTTAGAAAATGTATCACGATATAGTTTTATCAGAAAATAAAAATTCCATTACATAATGGTAACTGTAAATACACAAAAATAATAAATGTATCAGAAGAAGGTAATAAATGTTAAACTTGTGTGCAAAAAATAAGATACTTTAATGTAGGTAATTGAGAAATTAAAATGCATTTTATAAACTGGTTGCCACATTCTTGTTTAGTTACATATAATACGAATTCCTTTATTAAAAACGCATTTAAAATATGTTGAAATAAGGGTACTAATATCTAGTTATTATGTAGAACAATTTTTTATAAACAAACTGATTTAAAACCTTGAGAAGTTAGCATCGTGAGTGCGAGCGTTATAAAAGCATTGTCGTTTTGTTATCGATATCATTAAGCAAGTATAATAACCTTAGTAATTCGTCGTTAGGAGTTTAACTACAAGAACGTAAATTTTCTTAATTGTTTAGTTATCAGTCACGTCAACTACTAAAGCTTAAATGCACTTTGAATGTTATTAATGTTTATATTTATAAATTTGTGTTTTTAATATTATAACCATACATAATATACCATCTACTGAACTAACAGGTGTCAACCACTAAACCATAGATTTCGTGACTTTAATTATCCTTCTTTGATTAATTTATAGAAATCATTAAATATCATGCCGCCTACAAAAGGGAAAATGCGTAATTATACTGAAGAGCAAATGGAGAACGCCTTAAAAGATGTTTTCAGAGGAATTCCAGTGGCTACAGCTGCAAAAAAGTACAATGTACCTCGAATTACATTAATGTATAAATTTAATGGAAAATCTCGTAATCATCGGAAAATGGGCCCTGAATCAATTCTTATAAAAGATTAAGAAGCCATTTTAGTAAATTGGGTAACCGCTATAGCAAAAGCAGGGTTTCCTATTACGAAAAATGAACTCTTTGACAACGTCCAGTACTTGATCATTGAGTTAAAACGATCTCACCCGTTTAAAGATAGCCGACCCGGCCGATCTTAGTACAGTGGTTTTTTAAAACGTAATCCACTAATAAGCAGTGGCGGCTCGTTCTGAAGGGCACAGGGGCACGTGCCCACTTAATAAATTAGCATGTAATTCAATAATTCATCATTCAGTCAGTCTATTATTTTAATTTTACATAGATTTGTATTTTATAACAGATGATATCAAGCTTTCCTCCGTCCTTCTCGGGTTCTGCAGTTAGAGATGCAATGCTAACGCTCAAAACTATCTTCCGGGGCACACTTTGAAATTGCCCATTCCGTGACTAATTCGAGTATGATTTGGTTGACTTCGGTTATTTTCGCTGCACGCTATTATATGTCGATTTGGGGCACAATATTTCGTGACCCCGACCATGATACA
>JAHWXV010060599.1:0-10391 GCA_024586415.1 Phrixothrix hirtus | reverse complement strand
TGATGCATGTATGGAAGTGGAAGGTGGCCATTTTCAACATCTATTATAATAATATTAAATTCATTTTGTTATTTTAAATAATTGTCATTAAATCAATTAAAGCAAATAAAAATTAAATTTCAACACCCTGTATTTTGAGAACGGCGCGTTTGCTGACCCCTGTCAATATGAACTTTTTGTCTTAAAATTCTTCAAAGAATCACCCCTTGAAATAAGTACATGTACTTAATTAACACCCGATATAAAAAGATTTAATTAAATATGAACGATATACTTACTTTGGAATAAAATGGTACAATTTTACATAAAACAATTTGGATGCACACCTTTCCCTTAACACTACCAGAGGCATACGGTTGCTAAGTGGGCTTCTAGAAGCACATGAAATAAACCTAAGACATTGTAAATTTTGTGGAAAGGGAAGTATACAAACGTGCCCGGCTATGTCAAGTTGCCCACCTTTCCCCTATACAAATTTTAGTTTGTTCTATTTCATAGATAAAGTATGTAATAAATAATATCAAACGTATTGTTCGTTTTTTAATGAGATACAGTGAAAGGGGTGCATCCAAATTTTGTTTTACCCATAAAGGATAACTACATTTCTATTTTTAATAATGTATAAATATTCTACGTAACAAGTAAATTGGTGTTTGAATTAATTTCAAACTTAATTGCATATTTATAATTTTATCCATAAGAATTAGTGCATGAGAAAATCGATGCTATTAAATCGATTGTGTTTTTAGTCAAAGTATTCTTTTTAAACTAGTTAATTTATTTCAAAACACCTTAGGGCATATTATGAATTTTATCAGTGAAATGTAATATTTGCGGAACATTAATATGTTTACTAATTATTTACTTATTCGAGCTGATAAACGAATGTTATTTTTACACGTTTAAAAAATATACATAAGTTATACTCATAAACCGTTTAAGTTCCATTTAATGAAATTTTGTCTTTATTATGTAATGTACGAGTCAACGAGATTAGTTACAGTTAATTTGATTATTATTTTAAAATTCTAATGCAATTTTCTATTACAAGTTTTAACATAACTAAAACTCGTAAATCTAGTTTTAACGATTTTTGAGTACAAATAAGTATTTTAAACATAAAATGAATTAACTCGAATTTCAAATATATTATAAAGTTAACGAATTTTAAAATTTTAACGGGAAGCGATGCGACTAGAGGGCTGAAGTTTTCAGGGTCTAAAAGTTTTACGGTAAAATGATTTGCAGGTGTAAAGTTTCAGAACATGAAGTTCAGTTGTCAAAATATGTGAGAGTAAAATATTCGTTAGTTGCTTGTATATAATTGAGTACAAAATGTTTTCCGTTCCTTTCGAGGAATTATTTAATTACAAAATAAGTTTCCCCTTCTACCTGTCTGGCTCTTCGTTGTCTCTTGACTGAGTTGTTAATAATACTCCAATTATAATATGTTGCCTGCGGGATTTTTGCACTTGGCGGGGACTTGCCAGTTTAATCTTACTCATCAAAGTCTTAAGTGTTTTGTAATAAGTTTAATGTGCAACGTTAACAGTTGCTTTGAACAAAACAACTATTTAGTCTTACAAAGGTATGTTAAGTATCAATTGAAATAATGCTTGTGTGATGACAAAACGTAAGATAGATGGGTCAAATCGTGAGCGCGTTGTGACCCGGATGAATGTTTGATAGGCTAGGCACTGTATGTGAATTGCCGTTGCGAGCTCGGGAATGTCTTATATAGTGGTTGTATACATAATAGAAAAGCACAAAGATGGATGTATAGTATTTCAACAACAAGCGACTTATACGTGCTTTTCTGTTGCATCAAGGATCGACAGTTATTAACACCTCTTCGAGCAGACTTTAATCAAGTATAAAGTTTGGTAAGCGGATGTTGGTGACGCACCCGCGAATTATAGTTTGTCGACATCCCTTCTTTGCTTTTTATGCATACAAATTGAGGCAAGTTGTTAACCAAAGCTGGTACAATATATTAGGAGACGCCGGCTGTCATATACAAATAGCGTGAGATCAATGATTGACGCCGAAAACTTAGTGGTCGGAGCCCAGGAGCATGTGGCACGAGATACCGCGGCAGCGCAGTCCTCAGCGTCGCACGAGCGTCCTCGGCCAGTTGCAGTCCGACGCTAGATCGTACAGGATTTAACGTCTATAGCTTAGGACGAGTATACGATACACGTTTAACTCGTGTTCGCGATGCGGCTACTAAACTTAATAGTTGGTCCTTGACTTTTTTCGAGTGCTTTTATTTTAAAGCAAAATTTATTATGAGTCAGTAAAGATACATTAAGTGATTAAAGAGATACGATGGGTGAAAAACGCAGACAACATAACCGCTACTTTAGCATCGGTATTGTGTACATCGTAACCATCATAAGTCACGGTGAGTATCCCATTCATGATGCAGCCCCGTAGATTATTTAAATGAGGACAGGGCAGCGCGAAACAAAATTAAGAATGTTTTGACGGTTTAGTAGATTAACAGGTGTCCCATTTTGAAGCTATTTAATTCAACGCTGCTTGTTTGGTTTTCACGAATTAGAAACGGCCGAGGGTGGCATTCTTGATAGCAGCTCATCATTTATACCACATGCTGGGCATTCGTGTAAGCTTATATCGTATAAAGCTCACGCTGTCCAATTAGCCGGACAACTTGTTAACGCCTTTCAATAATTAATGGAAGAAGTTAATGACTTTGTTAATTCTAAAATAAGCACATCTTTTCCTTTATAACGGCCTCTTCTTATTTTTATGGAAAGCGGTTCGCTTTTACTTGTTTTACTAATAAATAAAGTGAGCGAATTATGTTACCAACAAAAACAAAGTAAATATGTTAAAAAAGAATGTTTAAACGATACAACCGCTAAGTTATTTAAGTTTACAAAAGTTCACTGACAAGCATCATTAGCGTTCCGAAAAGTACGAATTAAACCTTCATAGTTATCTAACTACATTTCTGTATAGATATTTAAGAATGTAGTTTACAAATTAATATATCAGGTGAAACAAGTAGCCTTAGGTAAGTGAACAAATGAAATCTTTCTGTAAAAGTTTTGAACCTAATTTTATCTCTCATTTAAGACGTTCAAAATAACATTAGCGTAGATTTTTAATTCAAGATCTAAGTTAACGGAATAACTGATATTTTACGTTTATTCTAATAAAAGCGATATAGAAGTAATTTTATAAGGCATACACACTTTTTGCCTATACACTAAAAAATTATAAGCTACTTTATTCGGTTTAAAAGATTTTACCTTCGCTACAGTTATTATAGAAATCAAATGCGGATTCCATGCTCATATTGTAATAATTGTAATAATCAATATAATAATAATAATAATAAATACAAAAAATATCTAGAATCTTTTAAAAGCAAGGTTTTGCTTTTGATTTTACTTACATTTTTAGGATTTATACAATATTTAAGAGCAGATATATAAGCACTGAATGTGTCTAAAATTTTTGTTTGGTTAGAATAAACGGATGCTATAAACTTAAAGCTTGTTGTGTCCCCTATACCTTGTTTTAAAAAGCTTCAATGTTAGAAATGGACAATTTGTTATATTTAAAAATATATTTTTTGTATATACATCCATAATGTATTTTTTGGTGTATTGGAACTTTAATATCTTGGAAATAATACCCTTTGTAGGTTGTGATGTTTAGCAAGCCTTTCTTAGGAACACAAAATTGCCGTTTTGCAAACAACAGCATTAGGGAATACTTACGCCATTTTAATTTTCAATTTAAAGAATTGATTTTTAAAATTATTACTAATACAACTTGTTTATATTTTGAGAGTAATTTTGGTTATTTGATCCTCTCACTATTAATTAATATATTATTATATTGCGATATTCTATATCTCAAATTTAGAATTATTTATAATGCTTTAATTAAACACTTCCAATATTATTTATATGTAACATTAAACAAATACGTTTTATAAAAATAAAGCTACAGTTGTAATACTATAAATAGTGTTTGTAATTTACAACAAGTACCTTTCGTTATTTAATGCTGAACTCCCTTTCGGATATTGCTTTATTCTGTTACTCTGTGTACTACAATATTAAATGCTGTCATTTTAATTGTATTAGTTTAACACTTGTGACTGTACAATTGTACAATTATTAGTGAAAAAGTATTAAAGGCAAAGTGTTATAATGAATAAATATGAAATATTTTGTTAACTTATTTTAAACAATTTCAGTGTTCGTATTTGCAGGATTATAAAATTTAAAAGCAGTAATAGTTTCCACTTGAAATTTAACAACTAGTGCATTAAGATGGAACACGAAAGTGCAAAAACAATATATAAGCTTGAAATAAAAGTTAACCTAAATATCACATTCATAAAAACACACAATTTAAAAACTAGTATCTAAATATAACATTCCATTAATAAAAACTAATTAATAATTGAATTAATTACTTTGTCGCTTTCATATAACAAAGTTTTCTCCTTTAAAACTCTTTAAGTATTAGTCGACTCGTTTGCATCTAACAGTGCATATTTTAACCAATTGGTACACATATGTGTGCACAGTTTACCATTTTTTCTACGTATAAATTCGTTCCTTTACTACTTACTTAATACTTAGAGATTTCTGTATACTTCATATACATAATAAAAACAGTTTAGCGAAGTAGTTTATTTAAATAGCAACCGTCAATTTAAGTATGACAAATTTGTGTATTTTTGACTGTAACAATTCCTTGGCGCCTCTTAAAATGTTAAGCACTTTGTTATTTGCATTTGATTCTATTTGTCGCATTTAGTATTCAAAATTTTGTTAAAAATCAATTTTATTAATTTAGTATTTTGAATATAGGTAAAATTTATATTTAAATTACTAATTCATATTTGTTTCAATTATAGATAGCATATCATACTACACCTAATATGACACCTAATTTCTATGTGTAACGAATACCATTCTTGAAGTTACGTTAAATGCGTCTTTAAAATTTGCCATGCAAATAGCAATTAGCGTAATCTATTAATTCAACTTTGTACTTTAAGTAATATCAAGATGTACGAGTACCAACGGTATAGCGCACGGAGGTTTGTTTTTGACGATTCGTTTTCAGGTACTGCGTTTTTGGTCTTATCGGTAATTTTTCACTGAATCCTATACTTTTATCTGCGTACCATTTGTGATTTGCGATGGCATTCAAAGTAGTTTAATTAACTTCATGGCTTTGGCTGAGATAGAAACGATTTTAGAAGAATATCCTATAAAAGTATAACCTATTTGTATACTTTGATCCGTAATAACTTAACACATAAAGAAATAATAATTTATCCGTTAATTCAGTTTTAAAGTGATTTAACAAGTCAACTCAAAATCCAAATTATTTACATTTGATTACTCAAATTAATTACCCTAAGAATTTTGTTAAATTTTAAATATTTGATATTTAAAATAAGTTTGTCAGCTATTCAATATTCATTTGTTGAATTTTAGCTTTTTTATATTTTACAAATGTTTATTGTTTAACTATAATATTTTTATTAATGTCAGCTTGTTGACAAATCTAATGTCATTTCTAAAATTAACTTAGGCTGTCAACTATTTGAGACATTATGAAATAACTAAGAATGGTTGTTTTTCCAAAATTAATTAAGTCTGCAGTCGTTTTAGTTATATCGAAGAAAACTGCGCTTTGTGTAACTTTTTATGTAAAATTTTATAAATATAATGCGTGTTTTGAGAATAATAGTTTTCGAGATATACATAAACTTGAATTTTTTTAAACAAAGTTCACAGTTGGTTTTGACATAATTAGTGAGCTAATTTTTTACTGATTATAATAATATAAGGCTTGGTATAGTTATTTTTTGTAGTTTTCTCCTAATTAAAAGGTACTTTATATAACCCGTAAAACAAGCAGGCTTTCGAAATTATATATGCAACAAAATAGCAAGATGCGAACACAAACAGGTATCTGTAATTCAGGAACTGATTATCAACTTACTTGCGAAATTATTAATTAATATACATAATTATACCGTAGCCATTCTAAGATAAGGACACATTAAAACAATATTTAAGATATAATTAATTAAATTGCTCAAAATTGCCTCCGTTGCCTTGTATGCATTTGCTACACGACTCTATTATTTCCCCATGTACTTAAAAAATATCTTGACGAACACTTCTAAATGTAGTGGGCATGTGTGCGTGCGTGTTCGCGTGGGTGAGTGGTTGCGTACGTACGTCAGTACAGCTCAGATGGGTGGATGAGCACGAACGCGTACGTGCGCACGAACGTATGTGCGCGCATGTTTGCGTGGGTGCATACCTGCGTGTGTGCGAACTTATGTGCGGGGTTGTGAGTGTGTATACATTGGTGTATGCGTTCGTGCGTGGGTACTTGCGAACTTGCTTACGTAGATGCCGACCTGCGTGCGTACGTGCGTGGGTGCGTTCGTGCTTACGTGCGTGTGTGCGCTGACATGCTCGCGGGGATACGTAAGTAGACGTGTGTCTGATAGACTACGTGCATGTTTGTATACGGATTCGGTTGATAGATGGATGCGCGCGTGCGTAGGTGGGTACATGTGTGCGTATTTGCGCCTCAGCGTGTGTGCGGATACGTCTGGGTGCGTACGTGCATACGTGCGTATGTGCATGATTGCGTATGCTCGTGGGTATGTGTTCGGTTGCATTGTGGAGTGCGTACGTGTGTGCATGCGGCAGTGCGGGCGTACGTATATATGTGTGCTGCGAACGTTCATGCGTGGATGAGTGCGTGCATGATTGCATACGTGTGTGCGTGCGTGGGCATGCACGTGTGTGCGTACTTGCGTGAGAGATTGTGTACATACGTTCGTGAATAAGTGCGCACGTGTGCACTGCTGGGCGTGTGAGCATGCATGTGTTCTGCGTGAGTGCTTACGTGAGCCGTGCCTGCGTGCGTGCCTGGTCGTGTATGTGTTCCTTAAAAAGAACGCTATGAAATATAATTAATACATTAAAAAATTACAATACAATGTTCTTTTATATAAGGTTATTTTTAATCAATAACTAGTATACATCAAGTTCCAAAGTAAGGTAAATCTTTATATATTCTTTTATATAACTATTAATTTTATTGTTGTTTATAATTTGTAGTTTCTACTTTGTATGAAGTACAGTTCAACATCAAACACTTATTTAATAGCATCATAAATAATTTAAAAGACGCTGAAGAAGAATTACCCTGTATACTAATTAGAGGCTTTTTAACACTGTTTATTCTAAAATATTTGATTATCCCTTACTTATTTTAAACTATATAATAAAAGTTAAGTTGAGAAGACTATAAAAATCGTTTGTTTAATTAATATGAACCCAAACTTTTTGTCAAAAATGTTGTTCAGGAAAGCTTGTATGTTGCGTTGTGATATCTACTTATAGTCAAGCTTTATTAACCTTATTATTAACTTATACAATATACAAAACTGTTTAAAACTCAATAACTTTAAATTATATTACCCTTAAAATAAATTTGACAACTGAGTACATTTTTGTACATAAATAATGGTACGGCTACTTAAAAAACTAACTGTTTAAAACGCGGAGAAAAGAGTAAAAGAGTAAAACTAAAATATAACATTAGCGCGTTGTCTTACCAACAACGGTGGTGATTTGAGTCGAATAAAATCGACCTAAGTAAAGTTGAACGTTAGAAGACTCAGTAAATATAGTTTACACTAATTTCTTCCGGAATATCATATTTTGGTGACACTGACAGCATCAAGATACGTCAAGTCGAGTCATTTACATGGATTCGGAGAAAATAATTTTCATCAGTCGTGTCCTGCAGATTGAAACGTCGACGTATTGTATTATGTTTCATAATACCATTCCTTAATATCAAATTATTGCACACTTATTCGATAAAAAATGTAATCGTAATCTTGATCGCTAAAATTATCCAACAACCGTTACTATTGTCGACGACGCCATCTTATTCATACAATGTAATGTAACACAATAAGGTTTGTATTGGCATTCATTTTTACACAATTTTTAACGATACGTTCACAAAACAATTGCACTCAACCATTGTTAGGACTCGTGAGGAGTCGTTTGGTGCCACATTCTGTGGACTTGTGAATCCGGCGTTAGTCGAATCGATTCAACTCGATTCTATTGGTAGGATAGCATCCCTAATCTTATGTAATAGTCATTAACTGTCTCTATTTAGAATAAAATAGTTTGTAACAACGTTATTCCCTCCTCCTTTGCGACGTTACGTAATACCTGAATGTCCCCAAAAGATCGTCAAAAGCGATTTCAAAATTACTGGTAACGTGTTTATGTATAATGGTAGAACAATTAAAAATTAAATAAATAATACACAGTATTAAATTAAACTCTGACATTTGCTTGTTATTGTTGCATGCAAATCACAATGGACGGTCAAACTCCTATCCCGTAAACTACAAATCCAGAGATAATTCAGGCACATCCCTTCATGTTAAACTGTTATCAATTTATGGGGATTACACTATGGACCGCATAATGTGCGCCAATGGTTTCAAAGATTCTGGAACGATGATTTTAGTATATAGAACAATCCATGTCTGGTAAACCAGTAGTCGTCACAACCAATGATAATGGCAGATACCATCAGTGTACATTATTACGATCCAGCGAGTTCTTACCAAGGAGTGTCTATATTTTATTCTTAATCGATGTGACTGAGTAATTCCCTGATTTGTGTAAAAGTTCAGTCGCCTACCGTTAACGCAGTAGGCTAGCCCTTTGCCTATCTATTGTGACTCACCTGCAACAATAAGAAGCACATGTTAGAGGGAAATTTAACACCACAATGGTAATAAACATAAAAGTTAGAAGTATTTGTTCGATAGTTTTCGACCATTCCTTGTAGATACGACGAGGCTTGGTTTTACTCTTTTAATAACACGGCGTCTACTTATAGGCACCGAAATATCAGCGTATGAAGTTTTTAAGCTGTGTTTATATAGAGACGTGCATCAAATCATTATTTAATGATATCTATTTTTACGCCAGTATTAACTTTACCATACCGTAGCTATGAGTACAATTTGTGGGTTCCGTAGTTTCCTTTGGATATTCAGTTGCATACACTTTTCAACTGAATGATAAATATTACATATTTAGTGCTCATACCCATATATAGTGTGTTACATAATTGAATGTCAATATTGCAGGAGGTTAATCTGTGCATGATTCTAAGACAAAAAGTTCATATAAACATAGGTCCGTTTTCGCTTTATCTTTGATATATTCAGTGATAAATAAATTTTTTTTTAATATTTTTTTCATAGCTCCGCAACTACATCAGATATTTTTATAAAACTTTGAGGGTGTAAAGTAGATGTAGAAACACATCTTTTTCGATACTAACCTATGTTCAATTTTAATCAGTGATGTCCAAATTAATTTTACCTTGAATATTTTGATTGGGAAGAATGGCACGCTATACTGCTTTTTTTGAAAACAAAAATTATTTTATGAATGATATATCATTTTTTAATAAAAAATATCTCTTGACTTTTTTCGTATCTTCAACTGGTTTTCAGTAAACAAATAAATAACAACAACTGGCAGTAAGTGAAAATAAATAAATTTAATTAACTCTTAACAGATTAGTAAAGATTTTGTAAAACAAAACAAACACAGAAAAACTAAATAAGTTGCTGGAAATGCCCTTCACCTCCAAGGATGCATGCTTCAACTCTGTGTCGCATATTAGCCCTCACTATTTCAAAAATGGCTGGGGTATTCCTTATTACATCACAAGAAGCTCTAATGCGATTCCTTTGTTCTTCTACAGTATTAACTGGAGTGGTATAAACCATAGTTTTAAGATGCCCCCATAGGAAAAAGATCAAACTACTTAAATCTGGGGACCTCGGCGGCCAAGCATGGGGTCCACCACGACTTATCCAGCGGTCAAGAAATGCAAGATCTAAATATTCTCTTGCTTCTAAACTAAAATGGGCTGGTTGGCCATAACGCATGAACCACATCCTTCTTCTAATTAAAATGGGCACTTCTTCAAGCAATATGGGCAAATTCTTCTCCAGAAACCGACGATAGGTATGGCCGTTGAGTCTTTCCGGTAGAAAACAATGATCAATTAAAAAATTTTCGACAATTCCAGCCCAAACATTTATCGAAAATTGCTCTTGATGATTAGATTCCAAAATTTCATGTGGGTTTTCTTCGGCCCAAACATGACGATTGTGGAAATTTCTAATACAATTTCTTGAAAAGTTAGCCTTGTCTGTGAACAGTATCTTACAGCCAAACAAGTGATTAAGCTCCATCTGCTCCAAAAACCATTGACAAAAGTTAATTCGCAAAGGTAAATCTCGGGGAAGT
>JAHWXV010060597.1:0-22156 GCA_024586415.1 Phrixothrix hirtus | reverse complement strand
TGTATATGCAATCATATATAAATATATATATATATATATATATATATATATATATATATATATAAATCGCACATCAAATGATATAAGTATTTAGATCTGTTTTATTTTATCACACCTTTATAATTAAAATTTAACACGTCTTCAGTAGTAAATAATATTTAACAGAAAGAATTAAATAATTACTACCATTTCCATTGAAAATTTGTCTAGTTACTTTTGGTAGTCTTTTTATGGAATAACATTTGGATTGAATATGTCCACTAATAATTGTTCATAGGTTAATATATTCATAATAGAAGAGGTAAAACATTTTTAACAAACATCACAAAGAAATAAGCAAGGTTGAAATTGATAATACCAATATAACTAGTTTTTATGAAGCTAATAAACCATCAAATGGACGGTATTCATAAAACATGACAATCAAATTTTATAAACCAGTACTTGAAATTATAAAATAAGGATATACATATATTACTGGTCAACTACTTTAACTTAGACCAGTCCCTAAACATACAAAACAAGTATTCTACAAATAAAAGGGAATTTAATTTCCGGAATCTTCCTAATTACACAACGCAACAGTTAAGGCAAAATTACGCCAACATGTTAAAGGTCGACAAAGTAGTTTTTAAATAGAAAAAACATTATAAATTGTGAAACTTTTTATCGGTATTTTTTGCCAACATAGACAAATTGTTACTGCGTGAGGTTCAATTGTTTGATTTTGCGTGTTTTATATAATAAGTTTATCACATGACCCAGTTTCGTTAGGGAATCTCTATTTAAAACTTTTTCACGAACAGTTGATCGTAGACTTACTTATCACAGTTTGCAATGCCCCAAGCACATCATGATTAAGTTTAGAGAACAATCGATACAATGATCAAAATTAAGTTTCTCATTTTACGCCTACTTAAAGTTATTTTTATTTCAGTTTACTTTTTTATAATATATTTTATGCATGGCGGATTTATCATATGATAATATTTACTATAAATAGTAATTAAGATAAAAGTTCAAAGAAATATTCCTTTCTCAAATAGTTTTAGTGCTTGCTTCTTATTAGATAAGAGGGAACTTTGTTATATTACCAGGACATATTTCATGGTTTACTAAATAACTATGTAGCTATATAATCCTTATAAACATTATTTAATGGAATCTAGATCTATGTATATACTACAAATGGTTCTAGAATTATCACAAATAGATATTATTCATAAACAGTTAAGCATGATGCGTTTACTGTTCCTACAAATTGTACAGTGCGTTCATTATTGCATGCCGCGAAAAAAATTTCTACAGCTGCTGTTGATATCAAATTTAAATCCATCTACTCTAACTTCCACAATAAAGTTAGATGCATTGCAATAATTAAATTTAAAATTTTCCACCAATTATTTTATAATACGTGTTTCTACTAATAAATTTGAATTGAACAACTTACATGCTTAAATTATGCTGTGTTTAGAAATAAGTATTTCTTGAACGAAGAGACATGGTTATTGCATAACCTATATATGCCAACTACAAGTTACACGTCAAATATCACTTACAATACTAAAATCACGATGTTGAAATAAAGTTTCAATTTATGAAGTGGAAAAAATATCATGTGGACATGCAATAATAACCCCACAGTATATAATATACAATATAAAGCAGATATCTACAATTAGTAATTTATAGTAATTTACAACTGAAATGGTATTAAGTTGGTTATACATGTCTATATATATGTTGATTTCTTACATATGAAAAATAACACAACCCTGCACTTCAAAATGTTTGTAAGATGATTGCTGGAGATAAATGTTCTTGAATCAGTTTTTAATACTGATTTTGGAAATAACGTCTATTTTTGTCTATCACGTCAAGTTATTACACACAATCAGAAGCTATGTTTTAATGATTTTTACTAATTTAGATACTACTAGTATTAAAATACAGTTTCACACAGAAACCATTTTTACAGCCATACCTGAAATACTCGTAATTAATGTCGAAAAGTTCTTAAAACTCCTTCATAGTCTTGTGTTACTGTGTACACATTGTACCATTAATTTTCGAACTTCTCTTCTTTGACTTTCTTATCAATCCTCCTGCATCTTTAGTATCCCTCTTTAACATCCAACAGTAGTTGCCCATCACATTTTCATTCTACCTCCATAGATGCCTCTTCTCCATCACCGTAAAATCTCGATGAAAGCGTTTATTAAGTTATTCATTGTAATACCCCAGATTTTCGGAAAATAGTCGGTATGAAAATGTAGGAAATTAATTTTTACGCTCATGTTACAACCCAAGTTTTTAAAGTTTTCCAACACTGTTTCAAACATTTTCTTGTAACTTAGATCTTTGTTATTTCTTAAGAAGTTTTCAGTAACCGACCTGAAGGCGGCCCTTGCGTCCTTTCCTTTCTCATTCATAGTATTTTCAAAATCGTCGTCTCAGTTTGATGTGTAGTGGAAGCATCAAGACCCTTTGGGGGTTTACAAGTGGTTCATGTAAGATGATTTTAGCCACACGCATAAAGTTTCTGCGCTCTGGCTAAACCCGCGTGCTTCAATGCTTCTGCTTTTCCCTACTATCCTAATTACATAGAAAATAGGGTATTTTCGTGAACCCAGCTTGTACTCCTAATAACAATCCTTTAACTTAGAATATTGTGGTCTACTATTATCATCCATCAATATAAAATTTTCCCAATAAATGGATCAGATGGTACTATACATTCTTCTAAGATACCTTCGATGTATCAAATAGTCGCGGAGCATCAATTTTCAATTAATACAAAATCCGTATAAGCTCCATATAATTCAGAAATTTGAGCATGAACGTGTTCTTGAAGAGATATCACTCTGTCCAATATATTTTGAGGACATTTTTATGGTTGCTTAGCAACCAATCGGTGAATTCAAACAAAATACTGATCAATATGGAAACAGGACATTGTTATACTTGTATGGGAGCTCGTAGTTTTAGCTATTATTATAAGAATAGTCATTTGAAGCTATCCTGTATATTAAGACATTCACAAATGATACCCTATTATTATTTAAATTCATTTAAGATTCAAAACTTTTGAAAGATTGAGAAGTCTAAAAATATTTTAAAAGTATTTTATTTATTTTATGCTCATAACAAAAGCAACTATAATTTAAATAAAATGCATCTAATTAATTCAAAAGGGATGCGCAGTTTGAAACGTATGAAATCACGAACTGGAAGCTCCTGGAAAACTTCAAGTCAAGGACGGTCACACTTATAAACTGCACCACTTTGAACCATTGAATTGTATTAAATTCAAATCAGTTTTCAATGGCTCCGTCCTTGTTTTCCTGCAGACAAATTTACAACAACCTAGTGCCATGATCCATCTTCCCCGTAATCTTAAAAAACTTGACGCTAAAGTAGAGCGTTAAGTAAGCTCCTGGTACACATGTATACCAGTGAATGTTTTCATAAGAGTAAAAGTACAAGTTTACATATGAAACGGTATAGATAGGTACCAACAGTTTTCTATGAACATATTCGTCACTTTTGTTACCAGTGCCATCTAGAAGTTCACTTTACAAGTTCTCATTGTTCTGTCAAATTGCATATTGTTAACATCGTAGATATTGTTAACTGAATTATTAGTGTAAATTCATAATATGAGTGATAATTTGTTATTTCCTTATTGTATACAGGTAAATATGTATTTATATTTTTATTATTTATCACAAAATGTACCACTGGTACATATAAGTACCAGCAGTATTGAAATGCGGTACATATAGGTACCAACAGTATTCAATGGCATTATCAATATTCCTATTTCACCATAGCAACTATGGATAAAAGACCACTAAGTGGGGCTAAATAGCAGAAAATTGGCGAATAGTTGTATGGATATGATGAAAGTAGTGATTCCTATCGTCCTTCCTCGGAATTTTCCTATGAAAGTAAAGCTGGTTCGGATGAAACTGAAGATCTCCAGGAATCTACGGATCCTACTGATACTATTAGTAATACTGCCAATAAAAAGTCGAAACCAAATATCTTGTGGTAAATTCCGGATTTGACATTTGTTCCAAAAAACCAAATTTCTATTAAACAGGTCTGTCATCTTGCTTGTGGCATTGAAAAGAATTTGACTCCATTGCAACATTTTCTCAAGTTATTTCCCATGTCCTTATTTAGATATATATCTCAGTGCACAAATGAACGTCTGAGCATATATCATAAGTCGAAGAGTAAAAGAGTTTGTATAAAAGAGACAGATACAAGGGAAATCCAAATTGTTTTTGGATGTATGTTTATTATATGCTACAATCGGGTACGCAGTATAAGCCATTATTGGTCTAACCATGCATCGTTAGGTAATTAAGCTATAAAAAAGCAATCGCGCGTGATAGATATAAAATTCTCTCATCTCAAATGTACCTTGCAAGGCCTAAGAAACCATCTAATTGTACTAAAACATAGTATACAGATGATGTGGTAGCATGCTTGAAATGTACATTCAGAAAATGTTTTCAAATCATTGATGAGTCAATGTCCAAGTTCAAGGGGCGTACGTCTCTAAAACGATATATATCCCTAAAACCAGTTAAAAGAGGTACTAAAATGTGGCTTAGATATGACGCAAGTACTGGGTACCCATATTATTTTAATATACATATAGAAAGAGAAGTAGGACCAACAGATGGAACACTGGAGAACGTGTTGTTAATGCTCTTGCTTCGACAATTTGGGAAAAAGAAGTAACACTTTGTTTTGACAGATCTTTTACAACTGCCAAAGTTCTGTAAACATTGGAATGCTCAGCTTTAGGCAACTGTATATCAACTAGAAAATATATATCTAGGATCAAAGAAAAATTAGGTCGAGGTCACTCGTCATTTAGATGTAACGCAGACGGATTGCTGTTTGTAAAATGGCAAGACACCAAAGAAGTACTTCTTACGAGTAATTGCCATAATACTAATATAATAACAGTTACCAAAACTGGAGCGTGGCTCAAAATCACAACTATCTTGTACTCAAATGATTGCATTCTATCGTGAAAAAATGGGAGGAGTTGAAATCGCCGACCAGATGGCTGGTATTTACGATTTAGATCGTAAGCCCTCAAAATGGTGGAAAAAAGTATTTTAAAGACTGATGATGATGGCAACAGTAAATGCATAGGTTTGGTCCAACGAAGTTAATGAGAAGAAAATACCATTTCTAGACTTTTCTTGTCCTACAAACTGAGGAACTAATCGAGGAAGGTACCAGAAAGAATGCAGTTAGAAGATCTACTAAGAATTGCGGAATATCAAAGAAAAGAAAGAGTTTTGGAAATGTTTCTTTGCATCTTCCTATAGAAGGTGGCCACAAGAAGACGTCGTAGAAATGTGCTGCGAATAATATACAAACAAGAACAAAGACAATCTGTCAAGTACGTGATATTCCGCTTTGCAAGAAGTGCTTTGCATTGTATCATTCATAAAATGTATATAGTTCTTTTTGGTAATGTAATCAATAAAATATTATTTTTTTATTGTACTTTTATCTTTGAATGCATACTATTGTGAGACTTTTGGTACACATGTGTTCCATACTTGAGAGCTGCTGGTACATATATGTACCACAACCCTCTTCAACCCCCCTAGCACTTTTTCAACATTTTTTCTTGAAGAATTAGTTAATAATGCTTGATAGATTTGAAACGTATAAAGAAAATAATTCGTATACTTGTGGTTGAAAGCAATGTTGAAAGGGTTAAGGGAAGTCCCTAAATACCACATAAAAGTAAATTCTAAATTGGAGAACCCTCATTTGTCGTTGTCTACGTTTTCTTTTCTTTTCCGCTCTAGAGCGGCAAAGTCACTTTTTCGCTCGCTAAAACATCGTGTCAGATATACCATGACTAAATGACATTAAAAATTATAATAAATGCCGGCGGCGAAATTTATGATATTGTTACTAGTCTGCGATGATATTATTTTATACTAATTAGAAATTGTTAGATAAAGTTAAATATTTAGAATTTGATAGTAACAAAGCGATTGTAGAATAGTTATTTGTGTATAAAGAGCGGGAAGGGTCACATTGCCAGACGTGCAGAGGAGCGCGGCAAACTGTCAAGAGCGACAATGTCATTTTGCGCTTGCATTACACAAAAGATTTTTTCTACAATCGCATTATTGCTACCATTTTATCTACAATCGCGTTATTGCGGCCAAATTCTAAATATCTAACTCTATTCAACAGTATTTAATCAGTATAAAATAACAATAAAGTGTTGTGCATTTGTTATCACGGACGAGATACTATAAATTTGAACTACGTTGATTATAGCTTTAATTGTCATTTAGCTATGGCATATCTAATATGAAGTTTTAGCGAGCGAAAACGTTAGTTCGCCGCTTTAGAGCGAAAAAGTGATACTCCTCAGAAACGCCAACTTTGCGTTAACATTAGAAAGCGTAGAAGCCCACTTTTTATACTAATTGTAGAAAAAAGTCTTGTGTGTAATTCAAGCACGAAGTAACACTGTCACTCTCGACACCTTCACACGCTCCATTATGCATCTCGCCTCGATTTTATGCCCCAAGCGCCAATGTGGTACATAGCGCTTTTTATTAATATGTTTAGGTTTAAATTTAAACCTTTTAAATATACAAATAGTAATTTTTAAATCTTTACTATAGCGACCAAGTAAATGTTTATCTTATGCCAATTTAAACGTTTGTTATCTCTAGTTTATGTATATTTTCTTCAATAATTTTATTGCATTATGCCGTCCTTCATTCTATTAATCTGTTTTGTTTATGAATATTAGTTTTTAGTTACCTTTATTTGTAGCTACCAGATAATACACTTTGTAATCTCAACTATCCTGCTATTAGTTGCCTAGTTAGTAGCGTAGCTGGATGACCTTTAAAACCTTAAGTACTCCGGTATAACGAGTAATTTCTAATTCTTACCCCATTTCAAAAGGTTTCGCATAGTTATCTATTAAATAATCGTCAGTTTATGAATATTTTACTTGCCTAACGGAGTTTGACGGATCACTTAAAAGATAATTTATTGGGTACACTTAATCCACGCCTTCTCCTTAACTAGACGTACAAACCTATAAGTTCCAAGTTATTTATAATATCACGCTCAGAAGATACGTAGCGTTGTTTTGCCCTGCTACATACCTTAAACTTCAGTTAGAATGAACCCAAACGAAGTTATATGAATATAATTTATTCTCGTTGAGATTCCTTACAGTATCCTGTCACTTCTTAGTATTAACTGTCAATTACATGCCGCTAAATCTGAATATTAGCAATTTACCAAATCTATAGAGACTTCTTTGACTGAGCCATGCTCATCTAGCAAATTCAGGAGAATCTCAATAAATTCAACTGCTCGAAACACGTAGCTGCACGGTGTGGAAGAGACTGAACATTGTAACCGCCTTCTGCTGTTTTTAGAAGATCAGTCGATTACAGGTGTCCCTTTAGGGCATTTCCAGTATAAAACATCCGATAACCCAGAATAGGAAAAATAAAAACTATAAAGTCTACAAAAATATGATTTGCTTCACACTAAAGTAGTAACAAACTAATAAATGTTTACTGTGACTGACCTCGCTATAAGGTGACAATTATTACCCAGATATACTTATATAAGTATAAAAAAGTTACTGGAACCCTCCAAAATTATATATTTTATCAAGATATTAATAAATGCAGGTGGTCTTGCTTTTTTGGAGGAAGGTGTATTTTCATTTGTTACATGCAGGATTTAATTTAGAAAGCCTAGTTCTCTTTATTTAGTAGAACTATTTAGTATATAGAGGGCAATAATCGATTCAAATTTGCAGATGCACGAACAGGTAGTCACATTGCAATTAGCCTGGTGTTTTAGTATAGTCTTCTGGAATTTTTCTACTTTTTGTTTGACTTAAATCTGATTTAACGCATTATCATGGCTACCGTTAAGAACTGCGTAAATTACCCACAATTAAATGAACTCTGGACTGATCGAATTACTGGTTTATGTAGAGTTGAGCTTTTTTTCTGTGAAATTAGAAATTACTAAATCTAAAAAGCTTATTGTGGTACGTATTTATCAAGAACGGATCAAAAAAGACTAAAGAACATCTCAAAGGTAATACTGAAGCCATAAAAGGAATAAGTATGTAAACATATTGCCCTCTGGCATAGGCGATACTTAGGGACTAATATTTCATTAAAGATCGCATGATAATATATCGATTGGCAAGGAAAGTCATCTTATATCGCTAAGAACCCTTTATCGCTGAATACAAACTTTTGGCGTGGTGTCTTGCCGCTCACAACTGGTATTTCGCTTAGTTCTGCTCCAATATGAACAAAGATTAATCTGTTGCTCAGGAATATTCCAGTAGAATACTTAATGACGTCGGGTATCTCTAGTGGTGCATCCAGTTTTTGTTTCGAGTACATAACGGCCATATTTGCGTACGACAAGGACATTTTGGAAGACGAAATCTGCAATTTTTATTGAGACAGCAGTGGTTCCGTATGGGAAGTTATTGAGTAAGGCTGGAAGTACCCTTTGGTATTCATCCAGCCACGGTACATCGAAGACCGGTGGAACATCATGTTCTTCTATACACTGAAAGACTACGCAACACTATCTACCTACAAGGCAATGTCCACCCTCATGTTGCAAGATCATTCTTAAACATCCCGCAATGCTTTGTATTGATTATCCCCCTCTCGGGACCTTTCCCATGCAGTATAAGTGTGTAATTAAATAACAGGATTTTCTTCAGCATGAATTATAAGATGATTGGAGACAATCCACAAGAACATATTGAGCGTATAATTGAGTCAATTCCATGACATCTTAATGAATACGTAAATAGCAGGCGTAGTCCGACGTATTATTACAAAAATTGTAGCTTCCAAATGTTTCTGCTAAATTTGAACCCGAAATTCCCGCCTGACTAGGTATTTAATTTAAATGACAAAATATATTTAGGTTTACGATTTAGTTTGAGTAACTGTAAATAAACGTTTATCCAAACAGCTAGACTTTTTTTTACGTTCTAGAGTCAATATATGAATGCAACTCCTAGGTCGGAACCTAAATTTTGACAAAATGTTAAATCAAGACACAATTACTGGAATTCTACTGTAAGTATGGATTTACTTCAGTGGCCTATGCTAAAATGTGCCTACAACAGTGATACTTCGGGATATTCGCAGATTTTAAAGGCAGTATGAAATTCAAAAATGTGGCATCGAATGTGCATGGAAGAGACTGAAAGGCATCGTGATAGAGTGTGTAACTAAAGTATCTCGAGTGAGTACGATTGAAATGTCAAAAAAGGACGCATGGCGGAATGATGCCGTGAAAGATGAAGTAAAGGAGAAGAAAGAAATATATAAGAGATTTACTGGAATCAAAGATGAGAAGAACAGAATGGATCTATTGAAACCTATTGGAATAAAGAGAAGCGTACAAAGGAAACTGTGAAGGAGATTAAAGAGAGTCTGAGGGTGAAGGAGGGAGTAAAAATGCAGAATAATTGTGACGGTAATAGAAGATTATTTTGGAAGTGGATAAGGAATGCAAATAAGGTTGTAAGGAACCGAGTAAATGGAATACAGAATAGCCAGAATGAAATGGAGTGGGATGAAAGTAAAGTGATATTGCGTTAGAAAGAATATTTTAAAGGGCTATATGGCAACAGGGATACTGGGATAAGTGTGAATGTAGGAAATGCTGGAATAAATAGAATCCAAGAGAAGGATAGGAGTACAGGCGTGTAAGAAGTACAAAAAGGCATAAATATGGGAAGGCTGTTGCAGTAGATGAAGTTACAAATGAAATGTTAAAGAATGGCGGGATGTAACTAGGTGAATGGTTGTGCAAATCATTTAATACTTGTGTTCAATTAGCAAGAGTGCTAGAGGACTGGAAGAGTGCTATGACCGTGCTTCTGACAAAGGCAAATGTGGTAAATATGAATGCAAGAACTATAGAGCTATAAGTTTATTAAGTGTAGGGAAGATGTTTGGTAGATTTATAATTAACAGAGTTCGCATAAATATTTAAAGGAAGATATGGGATACACAGTGTGGGCTCGTGTCTGGACGAGGGTGCGTGGATCAAATGTTTGGTTTGCAGCAAATGGCCGAGAAACTTTTGCATGTCAATGAGAAAATGTATTCTGTATTTGTGGATCTAGAGAAAGCGTATGATAGTGTGAATAGATGGAAGTTGTGAGCAACTCTGAAGGAGTATCGTTTAAAGAGAGAACCACTGAATTCAACAAATTAAATGTATGATGTAAGTAGAGCGTGCCTGAGAGTGAACGGTACGGTTGGTGAGTACTTTGAAATTCAGCAAGATGTGAGACAAGAATGCGCGCTGTCTCCTTGGTTGTTTAATATATTTATGGATAAATGCATCATAAGTGTATTTAGGGACTTGAGTGGAATAAATATAGGCAGCGAAGATGTAAAAGTGTTGATGTATGCAGATGATACAGTACTAGTAGCTAAAAGTATCAGTCAAATGCAACGAATGTTGAATAAATTTGTAGAAATGAGTGAAATAAGGCAGTAGAATAATTGGCAGCATGTGATCAGTAACCAAGAATGAACGGTTAAGTATGGAAGCAAAGTAGACCGTGTATAATAATGTATTTGTTCCAACTGTTTTATTTGGCAGTGAGACTTGGCTATGTCAAAAGAAGCACATGAGTAAAATAAACGCCGCAAGCATGAGGTGCCTAAGAACTAAAAGTGGCAAAATGAGACGTGACAAAGTAAGGAATGAATGTGTGATGGGTACGTGTCAGGTGAAGGAGATAATACCTGAAATGTACGAAAGAAATACGTTAAGTTGGCTGGAACATGTGGAACAAATGAGTAGTGAACGCTTAATAAAGAGAATATATGAGGCAGGTATGATTGGAAAACTAGCTAGGGGTAAACCGAAAACGATATTGCTGAATATGACTGAAGAAATTGTAAAAGGAAAGAGAATGAAGAGCACATAGGATAGAAGAGCTTTACAAAAACGTTGCATGAATTTAATGTAAGCAAAGGACGTGTGTAAGGACAGAAAAGGAATGGAGAAAATAGAGAATAGGTGATAGTAGAAATAGTAGGATTGGTGGGTAATAGTGAGATGGCGTGGTTACTGTATAGTGCTGGGAGTTGTGGTGTACGGTAGAAGTAGTAAGAGGGGGTTGGTGCATGGGTTCATGCATTGGTTGAGTAGTTTGAGGCTTCATACTGGGTTCGGCGTACCCCGCTAAGGGACTGGCATGATTGGTAGTAGTAGTATAATTGCTGTAAAATTTCAATAGGAATAATAATAATTAAACTATGAATTTCGTCAATCCAGATATTCGGTGTCAACAGCATTCGTTTTCGCGTGTGTATATATATATATATATATATATATATATATATATTCCAAGTTATGGTTACATTTATTCAAGGCCTTCGAATTGGGTAAGACATCAAAGGGAATACTTCTATGTCGCTTTTAGTTCTTTAAAATTTATTCTGCGGTTTAAGTGCGAACCACATTTTGTCAGTATTTGATACTGTTCAATCTTTAAGAACGTTTCTTGTAAGTGACTTTTAATATGGTATATATGTTCTTGTAACTTTTATATATGCTCACACTGAAAGAAAATTACTAGTTAATTACTACTTACAATTTTAAACGCTGTTTATATTATGTTACATATTTAGAATTGCAGCATTAAACTTGAATACGATAATAGTAAATAAAATTTATTAGAATGTATAGTTAAATTTTTCATGGTAATTAATATGCGTTTCATAATGTACACATACATATGAATTTCAGATAGTACAGTATAAAAATGTTAATAACCAGATGTTTTAAATTCCAATAATTGTTTACTTTAACGGATTTAATCTAACTGTCAAGGTTGTGATTTGACCCACAAGTCTGATATAAAATTGTAATAATTTTACAACCGCAATATATTTTATTAAAAAACAAAGAGAAGTGCATTGTTCTTTTGTTTATCTATTTGAATAAAATGATAGCGGTTATACATTTTTAAATATGTAGCCTGAAAATATATCGAATTACTAAATAACAATGTTACTAATTTTTATAAAAAATTTTCGACGCAGATAGAATTCCATTACATAAGTGACTTTCAAAGGCATGATGATACACCAAAACTTAATTGGTGTCAGTAAACTATAAACTCCAATAACATCTAACTACGCTATTTCCTTTTTTTTAATCACAGATACTGGATTCGCGGAAAATGCTTAATTAAAAAGCATTATTATGCCAAACCATGAATCACTTTTATACGAGATTATCTTTAATGACGCCAGGCAAGTAATACTTGACATGCAAGTAGTTTATGTACATACTAGTATTAATTTGAGAATTTATTTTTTAAGAAACCTAAATAATATAATTTGAAATATAACAGTATAGAGATCTGTGCAGTTATAAGCGATAGTTTCGTATACTGAAATCTTATCAGAGACTATGTTTATAAAAAGGACATTTTTTTATTTAATTAGTTTATAAAGACTAATATTTTTTTTAACTTCCTACATAATTTAAAATAACTAGGATAAATATTAAATTTAAGAAATGGCTTTAAATTAATTTTTAAGTGTTATTAGCATTTGTTATTTTAGAGCTGAATACTTTTTATAAAGCATAATTACTCACTCTACATATTTTTAAAACATTAATAAAACTCTATTAGACGTCATTCCATAACTAAAATAAAAACTTTACAATTATCTCTGTAGGAGACTTTATTATAATCTATAAATATTTCATTTTACATTTGACCTATGAGCCCTAGGGGATTCCTGAATTTTAAATAGTTTTTACGATTTTCATTAATATTATGTGGATTAATTTAGTTTGCTATTACAATTAAATATATAATTTGTTGACGATTTCTACTTTAGTTAATTACATTTCAAATGACAAAGACGGTTGATTTAGATCTAAATATAAACAGGCTGTGAATAATAGCGACATTGCCAAATTAATATGAACTTTGGACACACCAATGCTTGCCAAAATATCTTTAAATTGAAGTAATAATTTAAAAATACAGAAAAGATGGTAAAAATTTGAATACAAATATAGATTACATGTATGCGGTCTGTCAGAACATTTTAAATTTACATTATCTTCAACTTAAATAGATTTAATTTATAAGTACATATTTCTGAGTTAAAATATTTTTTAAAGCAAAATATATTCTTTGTGGTAAAAATACAGGAATGTTGAATTCTTGGCACCATATATTCTGTACTTTATCCATACATGCCCCAATCACATGTTCAAGCTTCTTTTAGTTTATTTTCAGTTAAACAAGTTTTATCCTTATGATTCGAACTGAAATACGTACAACACTGTTAGTTCTAACAAACGTTTAACAAGAGTAATTCCCGAATCACAGTTTATCTATCGCAAATAAACAGCGATTATTTTTTATAAAGAATATCTGCTTTAAAAAGCTCTGTGTGGTTATGGTGGGAGTTCAGTACGAAAGAGTCCTCGTGAGAATTTAGTAGTTTGCTCTTATTGTTTACGATTCGATTAAACAGAATAACTGAGAGATTAGTTTATGCATAGTGAACTTGAAGTTTACCTTGACCTACGACTTAAATAAGTAAATGATAGACTGTTGTTTGGTAGCATTTTACTGTAGTGCATTGAACATTGGATCTAAAAAACAATTAATGTAAGTATTTAGACATATTAATATTAGAATTAAAACTTTTAAATTGCTGTTGATTTATGAATAGGCTAAATTCAGGAAATTTATTTATGGCAAATTTAAAATTTAAAAGTTTCCAATACCTTGATAATCTAAGTGGTACCAAGGTTACAGTATGCCATGTATAAACAAAGAGTACTGCATTCTTCAATGTAAGATACGTAATATTTACCTAACAAGCGATTTGGATAAATTATTCCAGTCATTGAAAATATCAAGCGGTCAATATTATTAACTACAATTACAAGATAACCAGAAATATTTACGTTGACTTTTCTAATTTTGTGTAACATAATTACCTGTAGGCTTGCCAAAAGCTCTACTACACTTATAATTAGTTACAAATTTAATGTCTTCAAAATAAATAACAAAACCGGTCATCAACCTGAAACGCTAAATACTGTTCTTCCGTTATAAAGTGATCTTTAAATAATAAGTGATATTAATGTGATCCGTGTCTATTTAAACTACTTTTATTAAAATTCGTTTAAAGCTAACAATGATAATTTTGTAGCGCTGAAAGTTTACAATTTATGTACAAATACACAAATGTATCTCGAATGTTATACACACACATACACACACACACACATACACACGCGTGCGCACACACACACACACACACGCACGCACGCACGCACACACGCACGCACACACGCACACACGCACACATAAAATTAAGCATATTTAAGGGAAAATTTCTGAAATCCTGTAAAGTTTTGCAATAGTGTATATTTTACATCTTAAGTCAATTATGTCACTAAAAATATTCCATGTTTTGTAAAAGATTATAATGCATAATTCAAACATTACGATTAGTATACAATGTAAATATTCAACTAGACCCAGCATAATCGCATCATTACTAAATACATATTGTTGTATATTAATAGAAGTTTTAATTATGGCACAAATAAGTGACAAATAAACACAAACAGGACTGCGTCTTAAGCGCTCTAATTAATTGAATGCGTAGTAATGCAAACATTTAGTGTCCTTCTTACTTGATAACCAACCTAAGAATATACGAAATAAGTGCCCACTGCTGTGTTATTTTTAACGATTTTTTCTAAATGCATGACGTGGCATAGCACGACGTTTTGTTAATGTAGGTAGAAATAACTTCACCGAATAAAGGTTGTTTTGTCTTAACAAAATGATTGCCTTGTAAATAAATACAATAAACTAAGAAAAATTGATTGGTCATAAATAATAGGTCCATATAGTCTATCTTCTTAATCTCAATCTGTTTTCATATATTCCTTAAATGATCTCATAAATTTATTTCACATAATTCGAAATGTAGTGACGACGTTACACTAACAACTCAGGTTATAGCGAGATGATTAGACAAATTTAGGTTACTTTTCGCTTAACATTGTCGATAAACTTTTGGCGCTAACTATGACCAACTATAACTTTCGAATTTGGAAAGTTTCCATAGGATTTAGTCTGTGTTGCTATAGTTCACGTACACGCAAATATGAATACACTAATCACCACAGGTGCACCTGGGACAGTTGTGCTACTCAGTTATTATTATCAATAGAGTTGACAGTTTTGGAACTTCAATCTCAGAATACTGCTCATATACACGTATTTGAAAATTCAATTATAATTTCGGTGCATCCTTATGCAGAAAATAAAGCCGTTAGTCCTTTATACATTTTACATTTCACCAAATTATAAGTATTAGATTTTATAATGAAAAATTTACAAGAGTAAGTCGTATGGACAGTAAAATGCAAGCTCGACAGCTTGACAAATATAGGCGCATCTGTAGTCGGACGAATCGTCTGGACTGGAACCAAATGGCAACTAGTACATAATTCACTTTGAAGGCAGCAATTAGAATATGCACCAAGGGAAATTCCGATCATATGAAGCGTGTGTTGTCAACTACATCCCATTTTGGGACAAATTAGAATAATGCAAGTGACGTAGCTCACGCAAATATTTATCGCAAATTTTTCCGCCTGTATGTCTAGCCGCTTGGTGACAACTTAATACGAATTTTTAAACAAATGTTGTTCAAAATACCTTATCCATAGAAAGTCGTGGCCAAATATGAAGTAACTTTTGACATAAGTGATGTAAATTAGTTCCAAATAAAATTACTTGGACCAGCCTTGTTATGTAACTTCAATAATTGGTAAAATGCCTAAAAACCCATGAGCACTATTTTAGCTTCGTGATTGGGTGCCATGACTTTTTATAATGATGTTCTCTGTTTGAGGTACTTTCTCTTATTTTAAAAACGTTTTTCACATTGTAATAGCTTAACTTTTTCTGTTATATCCAACGCAATAAGGTGGCATTAGAGTCCTACCTAATTACCCAATTCTTTACGTAAAGTTGATTTACGTTGCTATTTGGTTATATTACATAAGAGTCAATACATACAATTATGTAGCTTTTCGTGAATTTAAGGAGGAAAATTGGTAAAAATTGTTGTGTTCGAATTTTTGTACAGGAACTTAAGAAACATTCTTTAGTTTGCCCTAGCCACCGAATGCCAGATTATGTTTTATTCCTCCACGGTTTCTATGTTTCTTATTGGGGCATCTTTCTTGAATTGTATGCCCTTATTGCGTTCAGCTTTTCCTTGGTCTCTTTCCTAAATTAGAAGGCGACAATGGTACTTCGCTTTAGAATTTTAAATCATTAATTTGTTTTTTTCTTCCTCTCGTTGGAATTTTAAATTATTGATGTATTTTCATCTTCTTCTTCAGTGTCGCTCAAGAAGAAATATATCCAGCACTTGAATCTGGAGATGCTTTTTTTCCATTATTGCTAATATATATCAGATGGTCTGATGATGAACAACCAAATGTGGATCCCAACGAATATCGGTTTCTAATAGGGTCTCATTCTTTAACATAATATGTAAAGCCAACTTCCAAAGGAGTTTGGTCAAGTGCGAGATTTACCATAAACCTACATTTGCGGATCATCTTCCGTATTATAACTAGAAAATAATATCTCACGCTGCATGTTGTAAGTTGCCATATGCAATTATTTTATTATAAACCAACTAAATATGTCCAATTTTTTATAGTAAAAAGGTTTATAGTGCCAGTTCTACATATTCTTACCCGTAATTATTTTAACTTCGGTCTACATTTACGTTCCACTACAACGCTTATTAGTTTTGATTACAAAATTATTATTAACAGTTTTCTAATCGATTTTAGTCTACTAATACGAATACGATCTACCTCCATGGTTTCAAAGTTATTAATGAAACTCGGTGACTATACAGTATGAAACAATTTATGAAATACAATTGTACAAATTATCAATACTTTTACTTTTAGAAAACGCTGAAATAAGTGAAAAAGTACTTTTAGTTCGGCTTTTTATAATTCACTTCACTTGATTCTGGCGTCGTCGGCTTTTGGACCATGACAGCAAGTGAAGTTTCTTTTAATGGGTTAACCATTATTTTTGAAGTACATGAAGGTCTTTCTGACAAATGAGAGCCTTGACCTTTAATAGTCTTTAATATACGAGGATTATCCAGAAAGTCGGTTACGTTTTGTTGTAAAAAAACTCAGCACAAGGAAAAAAATGTATTATATGCATTTGAAAGCAGCACCGAAATACTACTTTTCAACGTAGTCACCATACAAATTTAGGCACTTATCATAACCGTAAACAAGCTTTTAAATTCCATTATCATAAAATTCTGCCGCCTGAGACTTCAACCAATTAGTCACGCCCTCCCTCAGTGCCTCATCGTTATCAAAGCATTGCGTTGCGATCTACAACTTCATCTTTGGGAAGTGGTGGAAGTCGGTGGGTGCAAGGTCCGGGTTGTATGGTGGATGAGGAAAAACCTCCAACCGAAAATCTTCAAGGACTTTTCGGGTGCGATTTTTCGTGTGTAGTCGGGCATTATCATGAAAAAACAAAGTTTTTGAGCTGAACTTTCTCCTGCCCATGTCCTGAATCGTTCTTCTTAAATTTTGCAAAGTTTAGCAATACCTCTCAGAGTTTATTGTTCTTTCACGTTCAAGGAAATCAATAAGAAGCACACCTTTCCTGTCCCGAAAAGCGTTTGCCATAATTTTCCTTGCATACAAGGTTTGCATGCACTTTCACCGCTTTTTTTGGGGAATTTGTATGCCCCACTCGATAGACTGCAATTTGGTCTTGCAGTTCACATGATTGACCCACGTCCCGCCTCAAGTTACGATTTCATCCAGTAATGCGTCGCCATCTTTGTCGTAAGGGTCCATAAATCTTAATGACGCTGCCATTTGCTGATTCTTGTGATTTTCAGTCAGGAGTTTTGGGACCTATTTTGTACAAAATTTGTGGTATCGCAGTTTCTAAGAAACAATTTCATGCAACAAATTGTGTGAAATCTGTGAAAAACTGAGTGAAAGCTCTGTTATTATGAATCAACTGTTTTCGCTAACCATTTCATCGACTTTTGCAACAATTTCATCAGTCACAATGCTTGGTCGTCTACTTCGTTTTCCGTCGTGTACATTAGTTCGGCCATTTTTAAACCTAATCTACCATTGATGCACTTCCCCTTCAGTGATAACGTTGTTCCCGTACACCTCATATAGTTGTAGATACATTTCAATAGGTTTACATTTTTTCGCTAACAAAAACCTTATTGCAGATTGCACATCACAACTCGCGGGATTTTCTATTGCGGCACACACTTCACACTGTTACCGTGAAATAAAGGGGAACGACACAAACCTCGCACTACCATGGCTGGATTCTGACTGAGCCAAGGAACGCGTAGACACCACGATGGGCGCGCTGCGCACACTCAAAGCGGTCATAGACGACTTTCTGGATAGCCCTCGTATTTACACTTTTAAATAATTTGAAAAAGCGTTTAAAGTAGTTCTGTGTCAAATGCAAAAGATTCAGTAATTAATAATGAAGAAATAGGGTATACAATAAGATGGGGCATCTATTCATGGTTTTCACCATTCGCGTAAATATTTTTACAATTTTACAAACATTCTTTGATATAGATAGAGTATAAATGTTTCAAGAAGTATTAGGGATGACGACATCAAATGTAGGTTTATTGGAATCATCTCCTGGAGTACTCTTCAACAATGAAGTGAAATCTAGGCCAGTCCATTTGAAAAATGCACATGACCTCATAACTCAAACATTGATGATGTTAAAATCAAATGGAGCGAATTATAAATATCGAAATTAAAAATACTGCTTTACTTAATTCTGCGTTTTCGAAAAATATCATTAGCAAAGTTTGCTGAATTTTCATATTGGGTATATGAAACCAGTTCAATAAGTCAGGTAAAAATTCAAAATATGTCGCCATAATAAAGTCAATATTATTTTCAAGAACATTTGCCATTTGTTTATGGTTTACAGCCATTTACAGTAAAGAACTTTTATTAATTTCGCGAGAATGGAAAAAAGTTATTTCCGCGTTCTCATTAGAATTATTTTGTGGGTGGGAAAATAATAACAGAAACAAAATAAACGGTTGACAAATATTTTTTGGATTTTGCTCCATCAATTGAAATAATTGTTTAATACTATTAATTGTGGTCGTATGCACGTTTGGGGTGTTGAGTGAACTGGCAGGTCAAAAAATGCCCGTACACCAGAAATGATAACAAAACTGCACGACTTTGTATTGGTAGATCGGAGAGTGAAGGTGCGTGAGGTTTTGAATGCTATAAACTCTGTAAGATGAGTGCCATGTTTGTTAACGGTGGACCAACAACATACTAGTTCAATAACTTCGGAGAATATTTTTGTTATTGGTGATGAGACTTAAATTCATCACTGTACCCGGAAACCAAAAATCTACAAAAGTATTGGGCAGAAGCAGGAAAAAGTGGCGCCATCGGCTAGTAGGGTCATGGTAGTCGTTTTATGGAGTTATTGAGGAATAATTTACATTTAGTACCTTCAAAAAGATAGAACATCAGCAAGAAGGTAGTATTCATAGATGTTGGGTCAGTTGAATGAGAAAATCAAAGAAAGTCGGCCACATTTTGCAAAGAAACACATGTTTCACCACGGTAATGTATGAGCACGTTCTTCAGTTATTGCAACTGCAGAAGTACATGAATTGCATTTTCATCGATAAAAGTAAAATTTACATTGCACAAATACCTATGATGCTTTTTAGGAGTGCATATCCCTTAATTTTGATATTTTGACACCGTAATCTTATACAAAATTTTTGTTCACAAGAGCCTTTCAAAATATTACTTTAAATTATCTCTAATTAAATGGGTTTCTAGTAATGATGTTAGAAAGGTAAACACCGTATGCTATACTATTTACCAAGGCTGCACGGTGGGATATATACCTTACCTTATATGTGTATATGTGCGTCCAATTAAGTTATATTGCGTAAATTTTGAAACGCGCCTGACAAGATAATGCCTTGTTGCACACGACATTTCGGAAAGCTCTTGAAGTAATTATTCATGGGGATTACATTTAAAAAGTACCAAGCCTTCACATGACAATTGGTACTTCGCTCAAAGTTAAAACCTCTTATAATTTTTCTGCTTACATTTTGGACTGTATTTGATTGTTTTCGAGATATTATTGCGTTTCCGAACTTTTAGATAACCCCATATTATATTACACAGTTCTAATGTCAAAGGTTTCTAGAGGTCGCATTTGATTGTTATGAGTTGAGGTCATTCGATAATAATTTTTTTGATATTTACAAAGTAATTATCAAATTTTAATTATCAGGCTATTAGTACGGGAAATTGAATTAAAACTTTCTTGGTACAATTGAACTAATTAAATTCAAACGTCGCTTGACTACAGCAGTCACAAATAAGAAACCATACCTACACAACTATATTTATTTATTTTAGCTTAGTGACCGAGACTACAAGATGAGAATATTCTGTTTCCCTTCATAGCGTCAACTACTATAGCCATTTATCCATATCTACACTGAAAGCGGACACGTTTCAATCGTCTGCATGGATTCTTTACGTAGTAAAGATGGCACTGACGCAGAGATAATACTTTTGCTTCCTTATCTTTAAATGTTTCCTTTCGCTGAAAAACCTCATACTCAGAGGCAAATGTGTTAACCGCTTATACCACCGAAGTCAGCATACCTTCGTCATTATATGTAATAGTCATTTAGTCCTGTCATTACTAACTGCTTCACAGTTTTCTTCATTTAGCGGTATTACACAACTTTCGCAATTAATCCATATTCTAAATATAACTCAATCTAGTTGCTATGTAATGTCATTAATTGGTTATTAAAATATTTACTTTAAATATGTGTTCCTGTTGGGATAGTTACAATACAATTTAAAGATTTCTAAACTGTTTTATATTATAAATTATGGAAATCTTTGAATATGCGTTGAAGACGCCAAATTGAAATATACCTACTGTCTAACAAAATATTAATTATTTAGTTAAGTTGAATATTTTAATTTAGGAAAAGGGAATTGTATTTTGTATAGCACTGTAATATTAGAGAATGGCGACATGAAAGAACATCACCAAATTTGATTGAGTAGTTGATTTTTTAATAAATCACTATAAGAGTAATAAGGACTTTTATCGGGATTTGAAGTTTAGTTAAAATAATAAGTCGCCATATCTTGTCCCACAGAACGCCTATGAAACGAAGCTATCTAAAGTGAAATCAATACCTGGAAGATTTAATTGTCAAAATTCGATAAATATATGACTTGATTGGTGATTATTGGAGATTTTTTAACATATCAGATTAATATAATTAGGTTTACTACGCTTATTAAAGTTAATATTTATACCACATCACAATCTCAAACATATATAATGCTAGGATGAAGAGTATTATTCTGAAGGTTTTAACATTGCGAACGTATAGAGATCGTGTTTTAATTAAAACAAGTTGTTGTATTGTAAATAATAGATAACTGTACTTTTCTTTCTCTTATTGCCAGAATATTACGTGACATTGTGTCGTGATTATATAATAAAAAATGTTATGGTTTGAAAATACAGAAGAAAATGTATTATATGTAGTATATCACTAGAAATGGCCTTTCAGAATTTGAAGGAAACGGTCGTGAAAATTTTTGAAAACTAACTTAGAAACCCCGGTTATAATCGGTTTTCGCCCGTTTCTACAAATTTTCAGATTGTGTAAAATATGTATTAATGTGTATATAAATTACAAAATTGAAATTTAAATTAACTTTTTTTATTATTTAATAATAACGTTATACGATGGTTGCCTTTTAAGTAGTTACAAAAACTAGGAAAGAAAACAAATTTTTTGGAACAACCTGTTTATTGTTTTTCAAAATATTCACCTTTAAGTTTTATACACTTTTGCATGCGTTCAAACCACTTCTTGAAGCATTTTTTCCACTCTGAAGTTGGTATCTC
>JAHWXV010060556.1:0-10438 GCA_024586415.1 Phrixothrix hirtus | reverse complement strand
GGAAGCAAAGAAGGCTGTGTACAATAGTGTATTTGTTCCAACTGTTTTATATGGCAGTGAGACTTGGGTATGTTAGAAGAAGCATATGAGTAAAATAAACTCCGTAAGTATGAGGTGCCTAAGAGCTCCATGTGGCAAAACGAGACGTGACAGGGTAAGGAATGAATAAGTGATGGATACGTCCCGGGTGAAGGAGATACTGCCTCAACTGTGCAAAAGAAGTGCGTTAAGATGGTTTGGACATGTGGAACGTATGCGTAATGATCGCTTAACAAAGAGGTGTGAATGGAAAACTAGGTAGGGGTAAACCGAGAAAGAGATGATTGAATATGATTGAAGAAATTGTAAAAGAAAAGAGAATAAAGAGCGCAAATAATAGGAGAGCTTGCCAAAAACGTTGTATGAATTTAATGGAAGCAAAAGAAGTGTGTAGGGACAGAAAGTGATGAAGAAAAATAATGAATGGGTGATAGTAGTAATAGTAGGATTTGTAGGTAATAGTAGGCTGGTGTGGATAATGTAAAGTGCTGGGAGTTTAGGTGAAGGGCGTTGGTAGTGAGAGGGGTTGGTGTATGGGTGAATGCTGTAGTTGTGAAGGTGGAGGCTTTATTGGGTTTTGCCTACCCCACTAAGGGAATGACATGATAGATTGTAGTAGTAGTAGTAGTAGTATGAACAAAATTAATCTCTTTCAAAATATACCTCTAAAGGGAGTGGTACTTGTGTTGATGTACGTATACGAGTCAAATAAATCATAATTTATACAGGTATTCTGTATTTAATCTAATAATGTAGGTTATGTTTATAAAATCAAATATTGTACTGTTCATTTTATAGACAAAGTAAACAATTCTAAACTACAAACACAGCAAGCGTTATCATAAGCAAAAATACTCAGCTGGCATGCTGAAAAAGTAAGCTTTAAACATACTTAATATATAAGTATTACAACACTTACAGATAGTATTTGAAACGTTTTAGCTACTTATTAGAAGTGACATGTCATGGGCTAGATATGATTTATAATGGCTTGGCTTAATTCCCTACTTCACAATAATCAAGCAAAACATCCATGAGGTATACGGTGGAATCACCTACGCAACTTAAGAGCTATTTAAGCAACAGTATTCGGTAAGTACAAGTCGTGTTCCATATATCTTAGAATTACGTCAACCATTTGACACATATTTTAAGGAGTGTAAAATCGCGGGTATGAATAAATTACAATAGTTTTACTTGATCTTTTGAATATCGATGCAGCTTCAAGGTAACCCAGTAATTTATTTGTAATTAAATTATCCATATATTTATATTAATTTTTTGATAATTGTTTCTTGTTGAGGTCGCATTCCTGTATTGTGAAGATTTCTAATAGAGCTACTTTGAAAATTAATTCCATTAACAATATCAACCTTTTACTGGCTACATTTCAAGGACTAACATACCTGGAACTTCCATAAACTATAACGAAATTGAAATGAAAGAATATATTAAACATATCTTATTAGATTCAATGAATGAATTTAAAGCCGTTGACGTAACAATCAAGGAATCTTTAGCTTTTCAAAAGTCCTAAAGACAATCATTCACAAGTAATAAAAGATGATATTCTGCATACCTTAGTTGATCCACCTCACTCACCCACAATAGAATGTATCGAAGACACAGAAAAGTTATGTTATGAATATAAATCAAGAGCTGTTGAATATTGGAGAAGTGATAGAAGAAAAACTCAAGTATTAATACTGCAAGACAAAAGTTCAGGAAGATGAAATCTGTTAGACAACTGGGCACATTATTGGAATAAAGGAGAAACTTATCGAGAAAAAGTTCTTACAATTTGTGACTTCACATTGGAATACTTCAAATATGCAATTGATGCAGGCTGATACCAAAGGAAAGACTTCTTGATTTCAACATAAATCCACAATAGTGACACGAATATGTGTTTATACTAAAATTGTGTATATTAGAAAACTAACTTTGGTTGATTTGTATCTTTAATAATCAGTTAAATGCATTTTAGCGGTTATGCCAATTACACCACCATAACTTGCACGCTTCCTACAATTCGACGACACTACAAATCGACGACACTCTGCGATCGGTTTTAGAATCGATATTCGCTGTAGAGCGATTTCCAGAGACGTGAGAGGACTAGACCCGGCATGCAGGTACTTGTATTATGGCAAAATTCAGTGTATAATAGTACGGCGAAACTGCGCATGCGCGTAAATACAATTTGAATTTTTCGTTAAAATTTGCTTGAACATTTCAAAATGAGACTTTGATAATTGTTTTTATTATTAATAATTATGTATTTGTAAAGACTAAATTCAAACAACTTTAAGGTATAGGTAAATACAGTACAGCAACGCAAATAATATTTGGCGGTATATTATAATAATTTGGTGAAAAATTACTAAACTCGCATTCCTAATTTAGTTTTTAAATGGTTAATACACTACTAGTAAGCATAAAAGTAGTAAAAGTTTAATCTGTCACACGTTTTTCAGGACATGCGCATTAGCACCGTACTATATGCATTCCCCCACTCGTTCCAACTTGCCCCTTACAATTGCCACAGTTGTTTATTAATATTTTAGATAGGAATACCGGGTCTAGTTCTCTCACGTCTCTGGCGATTTCACTCAACATGCGCCATCTATTGTCATAAAGTTGCCACCTAGTAAAAATATTTCCCAAAGCGAATTGAAAAAATGTATTTTAAGAAATTTTTAAACTAGAACTAACGTAAACTATTTTTAATATGAAGAATGAAGGAGCGGTACAGTCGAATCTGTAGTGTCTGTATAATGAAACAGTAAAAACGTATCAATGGTTTAAAAAATAACGTATTTATCTTGAATAATTTTATAATTAAAGGTATGTAAATGCATGGTACAAATACAGTGATGTACGTTGCAATACCTACTTTATAAAATTGAAAAAAGTCTGATTACTGTAAGCTATACTCTTCGGATTAATTTATTTTGTAAAATCTGAAGGGTACTCTCATAGAGTATACCACGCAACGTGCTTTAATCAGCCCTCTTACAATGTTAGTCATAATCATCAAATGGATCGTTGTTCTAGATTTAAATTATTGTTAAGAAAGGACACATTAAATAACGTTTTTATAAAATTTAATAAAACTGATATTAACTTGGAAATTGAAAATAAAATCTTGTTTGTACCCGATTCATAAAGCGAGACACTTAAACTGTCAAAAAACCAGAGTCGTTAATTAAAAGCATACCTCTACGTGTCTAAATTCGACAACGTGTATAATAACAAATATGAAATGTTAGGATTAAATAGAATAATTTAGCATTTAGCATTTAACATTAAATTTCATTTTAAGTTGCAAAAAAGTAGCAAAGAAGCCATGAAATCTTAAATTCAGTGTATGGTGATGATGTGATAACTGTTTACAAGTGGTATGAGAGATTTAAAGGCGGAAATCAGTCGATTGAAGATGAGCAACGATCGGGACGTGCTTCGATCTCAAAACAAACAAAACGTGTAAACAGTGGCAAAAACGATTCGTTCAAACAAGCGAGTGACTATTCGAGAACTTTCCGAAGAATGCACATCTTGTACGTGTCCGATAATTTGCAAATGAGATGAGTAACTGCGAAATTTGTTTCCAGACTTTAATAGTTTTTGGCTTAAGAAAAGGCTCATGTCTGTCCTCATGACACCATTCCCGCGATAGAGCAGTTGAAGAGCCTTCCGGAAAAAGCCTTTCAGAAGTGCTTCCAATCATGAAATCAATATCAAATTTGATGTAAACCTATTATTTTGTTCGTAATCATTCGCGTATTTTTGGATCGTATCTCGTATATATTTTATTATTAAATAAATAACTATTGTATTTTTAAATTTGTCAATTCTCATTGACGAACTCTGTATTTGTTAAATCAATAGCAAAAAAATGTCTTGATTTCAATATCTTAAATAGAATTATCGCTTTTATCTAATATTTGACATTTAACGTGTAATAGCTACCCAAAATAATACAAAATATTGAATCTAAATTCATTGATGTTGAATAATTTAAGAACATTAATGTAATCACCAAAATTTTGTTAAAAAATATAGGTACATAGATGAAATAAAAAGCCTTTTTTGTTTTTAAATTGTTACACACATTCAGTCATATCTACGGCCATAATTTATAAAAATAAGCAAATATTTTGCTCACAATCCATTAACACCAAGTTAGCACGCAATTAAAACTAATTAAGTTTCACGGAATATAGTACTAAACGTAAAAGTTCCAGTTGAAAGCAAGAATGTGATCTTTTATAAAATATAATTTTAAATTTAATACTTTTTTCGAACTTAAAACGCAAGTTCAAGATGTTTATATAGAAGCAATGCATTTATAATATTAATGGGTATTGAATTATTTATTTTCATGGATATTGAAGCATTCAAAATGTTAAATGTAGATATATAACATAAACAAATTAAAAAACATTTATAGTAAAGAAAACGTCCTGAATAAACAACCACGTTGTCGTGGCACCTCGTCTTAGCTAATTCTTTTAATAGCTTTTAAATAATCAAATTCATAATTTATACAATCACTGATTATAAGTGATGGTACTAATGGTATCTCGAAATGTTCGTACATTTCTTAGTAACCGCCTAAACTATTCATAAACCTTCTTTACTATCTAAATGGAAAATTTAGGCATAAATCCCTCTTACTAGGACACTCCACATCAATCTTGATTATTTTAATGATGTTTTTATTTCCTTACTTCTGCTGTTTTCAATTATTTCCTAGAAGCATTATTTAAATACATTTGACTTCTGTGAGATGTATCTAATTAATATTACTAATAACCAGCTATAGAAATAAATTCGATCATATAAATTCCTACTATGCTCATATTTTAATCTCCGGAAATATTTAATTGATCACAATGCAACTATTACCCAATAGATCTAGATACTCAGCTTATAGTGTTTATACAACTAATGGCTACTACTAATGCTATCTTCAATAAACTGCGATTTCGTCTCGAAAAGTAGGTATAAACAATGTTTCTCATTAAAATAAAAACACAGTAAGCGAATAATTAATTTTTTTAAAGAATTAATTTATAGAGAAGTTAACAACGTTTAAAAATATTAATTTAAATTAATTAAAAGTAAATTGTACAATATATTAATTTTAGACATACTAAAACATGTAACTTTTGCTAAATAATCAAAGATTATATACGGGGCGTGACAGTTTAATTTCTGGAATGCCTTGTTGAAGCAACATTGCTTTAATCAAGCTCTAGTGATTGCTGTCAGCTTTGGCTGCTTAGTGAAGCGATGCATTCAGTAAATCAATGGTGTCATTGACTTGAAACCGCTATTTTCAAATATGGATGTCAGAAATGCCAGGGCTAGGTTAATTTAGAAAAGAATCGAACATCGTAGGGACGTAATTATGGTAAATAGAGTTGCTAACCTATGTTGGTAATACATTTTTAACCAGGAACTTGTGACGCTTAACTCATAATGTATAGGGGTCTTAGAGCGATAGAAAATTAACCCCTTGGAGCAGAGATTGAGTTTTTTCTCCAAATATATTGATCTAGCTTTTTCAGTACTTCCAAGTAATACTATTGATTGATTGTTTATCCTTATTCAATAAATTTGTTATAAAACTTGTATTTATAGTAATAGACAATATACACCTACCTACAACATCTACGTCGTTTCAATACTGCTATAAATTAGAGGCACTTATTTTTCCGTCGTCGTTCTTATATAGTTCTCGATTGTTTTCGAAATATCTAAGGAATAAGTCTATCAACTTGCTATTTGTGGACGTAATAGCTAAAACATGTTCAAGTGATTACTATGAAACTAGTACACTGACAACATTTCATGGTCATTTTACATCATGACTGTTCTAGGATGCGGCATAGCTCAATATATATTCAGTAAATTACTTGATAGAAGTTCGGGCCGCTTTCTTTTGGTTCGTTACAGTCGCTTAGAATGTGCTGCAATCGAGAATTTGGCTAATTGCGAAGTACGATCTATAATTAGATTTTTTGTGGTGAAAATATGTAAAGCCATTGTCATGAATTGGTAAATTTATAAAGGCGCATACAATATGATGAGTGAAGATAGAGTTAGGCGACGGAGTCAAATGTTCAAAAATGGTCGTACTAATGTTCACAATGACGGAAGAGGTGGCCGGAAAGGTGTTATACCTAAAGAACTGGCGAAGAAAATTAATGAAAAGATTTGCTTCTTTGCCATTACCAAGATTTCACATGTAAATCCTAAAATTTCTTGCACTGTTCTGCATGAAGTTGTAACGGCAAAATTAGGCTATCGGAAATTTTGTGCGAGATGAGTATTAACACTTCTCTCACAACAGTAGGAAGTTGGCGGATGGCATTGGCTTTGATATTTTTCAAAGTATATCTTAAAGAAGGTGATTTACTTCTTAACCGGCGATCAATGAAACTTGCCTTTGTACGTAAGTGTTAAAACAAAAGTCACTCCAGGGAATGTGGTCATGTTCATTTAAAAGGTCTACTGTGAAGCTTTAAATACGTTGCGGAGAAACATTCAAAGCAATCGTTGCAGGATTGTTTTCATAACAACGCCAACTTACATATCGGACTAAAGAGGTTTTGGAGAAATTTGGGGGGAAATATACGACTGTCCTTTATACGGTACAGATTTGGCACCTAGTGATTTTTATTTGTTTATGCACGTGACCAATTGATGTAACCAGCATGTTGACGACAATAAATAGCTGCAGTTAAGCGTCGATAAGCGTAAATTGATAAAACGGGTATGGTGATTATATAAGAAAACAGTTTTAAGATTGTAGTTTAAGTTGTACATATTAAATTTGCTAAATGTCTTATATAGTCCATTGTTTGCATTTCTTGTTCAGTTCTTGAGTTAATTTATAGCCATTAACGACATTCTAGAGTTATAGTTTTTTACCAAAGTCTGCTCTGCTAATTCAGAATTATTGTTTATTTTAGAGGCGTTGAACTAGATTTTAATATTAAATTTTCTTAATTTTTTAATACCGCAAACGACGTTACTTTCGGACAACTGTCGTATACTAATTGACGTTAGAGTCATTTTACTAATAGAAAACAGTATATTTAGGTACAGAAAAAACTTTGGACTGCGCTATAACTGCACAGTATATAGAAAAAGGACAATGCGAAGAGATCGACTGCATAGGGCATTACCTTCTTATAACAGTCAACCCATTATATACGACTAATAGATTTATCCTGATTTTTAAACTTGTTTCTTTATTAAAATCTTATCACATAAAGTAATTACTGCTAAATATGTATGTACAATAAAAGACAAATTAAATGTCAGGCGTATAGATTTTCCGAACGAGAAATGTGTTGCCTATTTCAGAAACTGCTGTAGTCGAATAATTTTTCCCAAGCTTAAATAGAAATTAATGTAATGAGTGTTTGGTCTGGCTTTTTTTTAGATTATTGATCTAAAGAAAACCGTCATTAAAATTATTACATATATATATACATTTAAATAATCTCGAATGTATAGTGTTTAAAAAACATAATTATTCAACTAAAACTTAATTTATATAAGGGGTTACCCTACGAGCATCGATGCGGCTCCGCGACGCCTTTGACGGATTGTGATACTACATTTCTTTGTTATGTTTAAATATTTTGCCCATACGTTATTTTTAAAAGTTTAAAAAATATTTCTAATAGGGTTCAATTTATTTTATGTATTGTATTATTTTAAATTGTGTAATTCGATGTTCACGCAAAGCGCACAACCCGTCGCTACGTGAAACTTACGCCGCACCGCGTTATGTTCGCCGTGATGTTAAATTTTTGTCTACTGCTTTTTTCAAATATAACTGTATTCAGTGATAAATTGCTAAGACTATCAATAGAATCACCTGTAAAATTGTGTTTACAATTAAAAGTTCTCAATTTTAAATTAAAATCAAAATACTGAACATCGATAGAAACTTTCATCTTTCGAAATTAGTGAAGTGCTGCTCAGCCACTCGGAGTGCCAACTATCGGAACAAGTGATAGTCTGAAAAAGCAATGTCCAATAAATACGGCGAATGAGGTAGCACATTCCAATTCGATTCTTTTAACGTTCCCTTGACAACTAGTGTGGTCTACTCCGGCGCACAGTCATGTAGGAAAATCACGTTTCCATGTCTTTGGACCCATTTCGGGCGTTTGGTAATCAATATATGGTTAAAACTGAACATTTGTTTTCGATAGCAAATAACATTAACCGTTTCACGAAATTTGGGAAGTTTATAATAAACATAGCTCTTTTAATCCAGTCAAATTCAGAGCAGCGATTTGTCTTTGAAGTCGATGTTGATGGTTGGCCAGGATCAACCCATAATTCTTCCCCGCTTGATATTCTTAAAATATCTCCATTATTCATCACCTGTGTATTCGATAAGTTTGAACAGCAGTTTTCTTCAAAATGAGGTAATGGATCAGAACCTACCGAAAATGTCTTTTTTTGTGCAAAATTCGACATTTTCAAAACAGAAAAAAACATATATTTACACTCTCACAAGTTTTCACATGTATGGTTTTGTAGGCTAGGAATAGCCGAACAAAATACTATATATGTCAAATCACAACGCGTAAGAACATATGTGTGACATCATCGTTAGGAAAATTCGCATTTCATATGTATACATCTTTTATATTATTTTGTAATTAAAATCACAATCAGGCTAGGTTGGTTTACGCCAAGCTTTAAAATCTTCCAAACACGGCCACCTCGAGTGGTTTTGGAAATTTTCGTTTTTCCGGTTATCTTTGGATTATTTGGTTTCTCTGGCAACAATTTTGAAGTTCCTAGGGTTTCTGAAAGTAACTCATTCATTTCTGTTTTTTATTTTTAAGCGTTTAATGCAACAATTATAAATGTTGTATAAATTTTCCAAACTAACAGTTGTTCAACGATATAAAATATATGCTATAATTTAACAATAATAAACGTTAATTAACTGGAATCATGTTTTTCTGACGATTATAAACAAATTCTATAAAAAAATTTAACCTTGTGTCAAAAGGGCTTGAGCGCCGTGACTAATAGTTATACTCATTTCATCTTACCTATCAGAATATGTGAAAAAGATATGGTAAATTTTTGCTTAAAAATCCATGAAACGCAATTAAAACAGAAAACCACTTTGTTTCTATCTGAAAAGTATCATATTACGTTTACCATTGATACATTTTATCGAGTTTATGACCGTCAGCTGTTTTAATAAAATATATCGAAACGTATTCTTTTAAATCGCCTAAATTTACTTTTTTCTGTAACAATATTGCTTATTCATTATAAATTAATTATGGATTAATGTAAACATGTTACTAATTAAATATTTCAAATTGATATGGATTTTAATTTTAATATTCTATTGCTATTCATAAACCGCATTAGGTATCTATTTAGATCAAAGTTTAAAGAAAATACCGTTTTCCTTCAAACTATCATTAGAAAATAATTTTAAGGCAAGTTTTATATTTTAAATAATAATTAGACAAAACTTAAATTAATAAAAATTACTATATTAAGTATTTAGAACATTTAATCGTCATCCAAAAGTCTACCTATACTAGGTAACGTTTACTAAGGGATTTTGTCTGGAAAATCCATCTTTGAGAGTTAATTGTTAACAAAAAAATAAATGAATAACATTTTAATTTTAATCGTTATGAAATTAATTTTCAATACATACACAAGCGTAGGGCAATTACCTATTATTAGGAAATTGTTTCTATGCCCAAAATTTACATACATATATACCATGCGATCATTTAAATTTCAGTTCCCAGGGGGCTATGAAAAAAAATTCATGTATTTAATTCATTCTCAGTAATAATTATCTGTCAAATTGACAGTTTGATTTTTTCATATTGTACAGAACATTTTCGAGAATTTAAAACGAAGAGTTCACAAATACGTTTAATGCAATGGTCATCATTTCGTACATTTATTATATATATTGTAAATAAATTTTCTATTTTAATTTAATAAAACGTTCTTCGCACAAAATTTGTTGACATATAATTTGCTAGTTATGTATTGGTTTTGGTTAACGTGCGCGTATATAAGCTACGATCTACGGAAAAATTTTATCCGCTGGAACTGAAATTTAAATGATCGCATGTTATTAAAAATGAACCTACCTCTAATAACTAATGGTACAAAAATTTGTATGATTATGAATAGATAATTACACTTTCTTTCTAATATTGCACTTATGAGATGTTAAATATATACATTCATGCATGTATTTTAAATTCTGGCGAAGTTTCCTTTTAGCAACATAAAATTACAACATTTGTATCAGTAGTTTTATTAAGTATATTATAAGAGCTAAATCTTTAATTGCATTATTTATTGACAT
>JAHWXV010060515.1:0-14398 GCA_024586415.1 Phrixothrix hirtus | reverse complement strand
AGGGGGGGGGGGCATCCAGAGGAATTTTACCAGCACTATCCGTGCTCTAATGGAAATCAGGATATGAAAAGAGAAAGGGGGCGCCAGTGTTCCAGATGGCCGCACAAGGTATGGAACTATTTTCGAAATAGATAGAAGCAGTTCCCTGGACACTTGTGAATTTGTCCTAGTTTCTCCTTTTGTTAGGGCCCCAAATGTTAATATTAATTTTGATTGTGATCTAAGGGGGGCCTTAATTAGTACATATCCTCTGAAATGTAAGGTGTTATCGATTAACTTATTCTACTGTCAAAAATAAAAGTCTGGTTAAATAACAAGGCATATATTGATAAATAAAATCGCTTATTTGACAGGCACACCAACAACAGGTTACAAAAAGGTTACGGAATAACTTCCTTGTCAGTGGAATTTAGCCTTATTCCACAGGTACGGAGAGAGCTACTCAAAACTACTGAACACTATAACTACGGTTTATATACATATATTTAGAAGGTATGCAATAGGTTTAAACTGCCCTCAACAAGGTGGCTGGAGCCGGGACTTGGCTTAGATAGGACTTCTCGTCGATCTGCGGTGATCTTTTGCTTATGCCTTTCACAGGTCGACAAAACAAAAAAACACAGGAGTACAATATAGAAAGCATGCCTTAGTTTGGGTCGTCGAATTACCCAAAATCATCCATCGTGATGGCTTTATGGGTTTCTGCACCTGCGGAAGAACATCACACGTTCGAATAAAACAGCTACGGAGTGGGGTCTTCCAACATACTAAGCTATGTTTAGTCCCTAAATATACACCGAACGCTTCTAAAAAAAGAGTCAATGCACGACCGATTTTTATACAACTGCGCGACGAATCCGTACTCACTTTTAAATGTCACCGAACTCTATCAGACGTGGAAACTAATATTTCGCTGCAACATTTATTGCAATTATTAAATTCCTATTCGACATATATTTAGAAAATGCGTCTATCGTGTTTTTATCCGATCGTAAGTAATACTTTACTTATTTCTCTTTTAATCGACACGAACATAGGAAAAAGTCACGCGTCTTACCTTTTATCTGACAGGAAACTCTCTCTATTTATTCATTATTTATTCTCTTTGTCCTTCCAACACTCCGTTTCCGAAAACATACGGTGGCACATTTAAAAAGGTAGAAAATATTTTGTTCATAATGCTCGGAACGCCAACAATAACTGACGCGTTTTGCATTATTTTGGTATGGAGCTGTAAAGTATCATTATTCTCATAAAAGTCATTTACAACGAAACTAAACTAAACTCTTTAATCGATTGACGGATGGTAGGTAAGGTCTGTGTTGGTAAGCCAGCCGGTACGGTAAAAATATTTATTAGGTAATTAGGTAATTACATTTATAAATAATAAATATGGAGAAATAATGATAATATCAGATTAAATTCATTCAATTTGATGGTAACTCCTAATATATGATCTACATACTCAAATTTCCCGTAATTAGTTTAATTTAATTTTTTTATTGAAGTTTTATACCAGGTCCATTCGAAAATAAGTCATTATATTATTTAAAGTAGAATAATATAAGAGGGCTAATCAAATTTAAGAGGGAATTTCTGTTATCAAGTGTAGTAGGAGAGTGCGACAACCTGGCAACTGTTATACGAATTCTGTCTGGGTCTCGCGATTCCTTACTGTTCTCACTATCAATGTTGTCCGTATTCAGTCGATTCGAGAGGAATTCATGGACAACATGTACTTAGTTCCGTTGTGCAACCAATTACTATTAAGTTTTGACGAAAGGAGTGAGACGTTCAGAAATTTAAATCGTTTACGTGTACGAATTGCATAAATGTTTCTATAAAGGGCGGGAAATAATAGAAACGTTAGAGTCATCATCGGTGTCCTTGAATTACTATCATAGAAGGAAACATTGTTGCATTAAAGGAGAGTTTGGAGGAAGACAGGCGTCTCACCGTTGATGATTTTGCTTCCTCAGCGAATGTAAGTCACAAGAGCGTAAATTCAATCATCCGTGAGAAACTTCGTTTCCCAAAGATCTCACCACTAAGAATTTGGTTATCTACCAGAGGTTTTTGGCTCGTTATGCTGCCCAAGGAGGCGAATTCCTAAGTTATATAGTCTGTGACGAGACATGGATTCAACACTATATCCCTGATCGGAGCAAGCGAAAAAAGAGTGATGACTAAGAGATGATATTGTGCCAATAAGGGCCAAATCACGATTGTCTGCAGAGAATGTTCATGTTACCGCGTTTTGGAATTCTAAAACATTCTTTTGGATAACTTCCTCCACGATCGTCGGACGGTGAATTCTGATTATTACTGTTACTTTTTTGACAAAACGAAATCTGCATATCGAAGCAAACCAAGATTGCTCGAGATGGTTATTATACTAATGTGGTTCCACTAAAGTGCCTAGAAACAGTGAAGGAAAGTGGATTCGCGCGGCGTAAAATTGTCGGATGACATCTCGTAGACCTAATGCATATAATGTTATGGTGTTTGCTAGTATTTGATTCTAAATAAATACCTTTTACAATAATTTGTGATGCAGTATATACGTCCAAGTACTTACTACAAATGTTTAGGAACATTGTACAACAAAACTGTACCGATCTACGACGGCGTTCTTTGAGTTTTTTAAGTCTTTCCTTGTAAAATGTTTTATTGTATAATTCCATTTTACATCCTATAGTTTTGAAGTATTATTTTTTTATGCTGATTTTATATTCACTCGCGATATTTTTATAACCGTGTACTATGAAATTTGTAAAAAGGTTTATTTTTATATTCTGAAAAGCTTGAGTTTAAAATTTAGAATTACTCGTAGGTTATTTTATATTTACAAAATTTTTTAGAAATTCGAAATAATGCGTGAACAACGTAATTATTAAACTGTTAAATACGGTTTTCATACATAGATAAGCATCAAGAACATTCCACTGCCCTGCCATTCTGCACATTTATATAGGACACCCAGTAAGTCGTTACAATTTATTCCTCCAAATTATAATTGTAACTTCTGAATATACATTTACCTAATGATTTATGTTACTTTATGTTGAGTTAATTAATTTGTATAAAATATATTTATTACATTAATTACATCAAACTTGAAGAAAAATTATTTATTATTTGATTTTGAACTATTACCACAAAATTTAAATTATACACAACGTAATCCATTAATAATATGAAGATATTTATCAAAATGCAATTTACGTTGAAAAATACGACGATTGAAAGTTTTAGTATACTAACATAGAGATTGTTTATTAATTTAACATCCTGTTAAAAGGTCTTACAACATTGTTGCACATTTTCAAAAGTGAAAGTTATTTAAAAAATGTTTTCCTTTCAATAACACTAATATATCTAAAATGGTATCTGGTATTAAGTGATAAACTTGTTTTTATTTTAAGGAAATTATAAACTTGCACAATTACAGGGCCATTGCAAATTTTAAGGAAGAAAATCATACCTTTTATTTTAAATATGAATTCATGGTTCAATAAATTTACGGGTATTTAATAATTAGCTAAATGTGTGAAATTACACGCGTCAGTGTATTGCTAGAGACTTGCAATCAGCCAATTATCTATTCTTCGATACAGTGGGCAAAGCTAAAAACAGGGGTGGACTAAAAACTTTAATTGCAATTATTTGAAAACTAAGCTATTTAAGCACGTGGAATTCCACTTAATTAAATATTCCATCTTCGTCTTCAGAAGATGGGGATAACAATAATTAAAGTAAAATTTTAATTTTTTAGCATTCATATTATTTCATCTAACCACAATATAAACGGAATCAAACCAAATAAATTACAAATACCATAACCTACAATTTCGAACTATATTAGAACGAACTATGGAGTTTTATCAATGGAGTCTGTAAAAGATTACAGTATTTTGCTTCTAAACGATCGCTATAAAGGTGGGATAAAGCAACATATTTTATGCAGCTTCGTGTGAAGAAGCTGAAGGACCGCTCGATTTCTTCCTTATATAACTGCATCAATTAAAAAATTCACTTACTTACCGTTACCAACAATATAAGTAATTGGCTTATCTGCAAGGGAATTGATTTTTACTTTCTCTTATCTATATAAAGTCTAGGTAAAGGAGAAAGTAAAGTTTTCGTGCAAATTTTCCGATGTTGATATTTTAGCGGCAGTACACGTTTTTGGGTCCCCTGAGTACAAAAGTCACATTTTTGGAAATTGATTTTTGTGCGTATGTGTTCGTATGTGTGCGTGTATGTGCGTGTGCGTGCGTGTGCTTATGTATGCGTGCGTGCGCATCCGCATGCGCGGGTGCTTGTGTGCGATTGTGCATGCGTGTGAGCGTGCGTGTGCGTGTGTGAGTATGCGTGAGATATCTCAAAAACCAAAAGTCATATATAAACAAAATATTGACATTTAAGTTGGTACCCACCAGAGCACATGAGCGCAACAAGTGCACTAACATCGGATAACCGGAAGTACCACTTTACTCTTGTCATTTTTTGATTCTTCGCGATTTTCTTGAAATCGGCTCCAACGATTTTTTTTAATTTATTGTATTTCTTAGACATTTAATCTTCTTTCATTTAATGAAGACGGTTTCTCAGAAAAATTGCTGTAAAATGAATAAACCGGAAGTACGTTCACCTTTGCATGCCAAATCTAGAATTTAGTTAAAATAAAATAAGCCGAAGTACAACTTTATTTGTTCTATTTTTAGATATTTTTCGAATTTTTTGTTTTTCGCGATTACCTGGAAATCGGCTGCAACGATTTTTTTAAAACTTATTACATTTCTTACCGAATTAGTCCCGGTATTTCAGTTGCAGCTTAAGCTTGAGATTACAACAGCATTTAATTCCTGTAGAAACGATTATTACTACAATGGTTTTTATGAAAACAAAGCAAGGTTTAAGTAAGCTAAAGCTTAAGTTACAACTGAAATACTGGCGCTTAATGATCTTTCATATGGTTTAAGCTGTTTCTCCGAAATTTTACCGTGAATCGAGTAACCGGAAGTACCTTCACCGTTAACTCTAAATAAAATAACTATGAAACTAAAAGTTCTAGCTGAACGAAAATTTATATTTGGGGGATAACTTGCTTTATATGCCAAATTAAGTATTTGGTTAAAATTGAATAACCGGAAGTTCCACTTTATTTCTGTCTAGATATTTTCGGTATGTTCATTTTTCGCGATTTTCATGAAATCGGCTATAACTATTTTTTAAAATTTAGTACTTGTCTTAGCTACTTAATTCCGTTTTATATGAACTAAGCAATTTCTCTAATACATTTTTGAAAATCGAGTAACCGGAATTACCTAAAGTGTTAATTGTGAACAACACATCTCTAAAACTAATCATCATATATTTAAGTTTTTATTTTCTGCACCGGAAGTGCCACTTTGTTCATGCGATTTTTAAGTCATTTTGCGATTTTCTTGAAAACAGCTAAAACAATAAACGTAAACAATAATAATTTAATCACTAGTGGACACAATTTGTATATCTGCATGCGTAAGAGAAAGTCGTGTCTTGTCTCACACCGGATTTTTTTCATTAGAAAAGTACTTATTTTATAATGCACTATTTTTGCAGAGTCTGAAATAACCTTCGTGGACGGACCTGTACAAGCTTGAGTTTTTAATATCCGACTTGAATACAAAATCTATTTCGATTTAGCCATCAAATTTATAACCGAGATTTTAAAATATCAAATTGTGACTTCGAAGAGGACTACCGAACAAACCTTTTTATTTTTGAAATATCCGTAACTCATTAATATGACTAGCATTAAATTAAACAAAACAATCTCTTTAAAATGATACTTTCATTTTTTAGATCCTAAGAAGTGCTACAAAGGTTGGTAGAACTTTGGCCTCTGATTTTAGGCATTCCCTGAGTAGCACAAAATTATTTTTTGATTTCACAAAACAGCAAAAAGCTCCCTCTACTTATTGTTGTAGTTTATTTCTTTTTTCTGGAAAGTAGTACCGGAGCATTTACTCGTGGTACCACTTTTGAAATAGCTATAACACTTTAATATGACTAGCACAAAACTTTGGACATATTAAAAATCGAAAATTTGCGTTGGTGGCACTACAAGTAAATGTCGCCATATCTTCCAGGATTCACAATTGCAATAGGCACATTTAGGCTACTCTGAATAGATCTCATAAGAGCATAATGAGAGTCATTATTAGCATTTAGTATTCAGTTGCTATTTGCTTTTCTATATAATAATTAAAAGATTTTAAACATACTTTTACATTGTGATGAGAATTGATTAGCCTTAACAATTTGAGGGGGTTAAATTGTAGCTATTAATGTCAAATTGAAACTGATATTTACATTTTATAAATTAACTAATTATAATGAGAAACAAAAATGGTTAGCATCTCAATAATAGTATAATAAAACAGATTAGGACGTTAGTTAATTGAAGATTCAAAAGAGCTAATCCCAGTTATTAAACGTTTATGTGTATTTTAAAAGTGTTTCGTTAAAAATACTATCGCTTTATTTTTATAAATTATCGATTTAATTTTACCTTTAACCGTAAATTTGAATTAGTTTATAAGAACTTATAAAATTATGCCTTTACGTTCAGTTTAACTATTTACCTTTTAATTTCAATTTTAATTAAATACAAATGAAATTATTTATTCATAAGTACTCCACCGTAGTAATAAGCCAAGTTTAAATGTTCTGCAAATGCTTAGAAATGGCTTTAATGGAATGTTTCTCTTGGAAGATAATTTAATGTATATCTTTAGAAATTTATTTTATTCTGTAAATTGTAAATACTGAATTCGAAATGCAAGTGTAAAACGTTCCCAGAAGTATACTATCTGTTTAGAATCAGTTTATGTTATTTTTTTTTACATAGAAGTTCCAGTTAAGAAGTAGCATATCGAATTATAGTAATACACGCTATTGGCACGAGAAATGCAGTTTTATCAATATATCTATTTTCATCTAAAATACGCATTTGGTATTTTTGAAAAATTGAGATCTCTTACAGGAGATGAAACTAGTTTGAATTTTTTGAATACTCTAATGCTCTATGCATTAAAAGCGTAATTCTGCCGTTATTCTATTACAGAGGTTTATAGCACCGAGAATGGCCTAGTTAGGATTTTTATGTGCGGAACCAACGTCATTCTCTCTATTTCCGTTTGAGTGACCTATCAATAGTCAAATGATGATCGCTCACTAACGATCTCTATTGTATATGGTATGAACGGTACTTCGGTTACACCGAACATCCTTTTATCACTAAACTCTACTCATCTTCAGACATTTCCTATGGTAAGTAATCTTGAAGAGTATGCTGAACTAACTAATAACTGACCTCACAATCAATATATCTATTTTTATATAAACTATATAAAACAGTCACACAACTTAATAAGCAGTATCTAAATTATATAAGAGGCTTTCTGTGACGTTATGTTTTTACATATTTAGCTTATATTGTTGATGAGTAGAACAACGATATTAAAAAAAGCTATAATTAGATAACACCCAGACTGAACATACCATTTAGTGCATTGACAACGCAATAACAGCGAGTTAAATAGACATAATACAAGTGATCAACAGACGTATCTTAAATGTACTTTCAAGAATATAGAAATCAGCGTTGACCTGAGATAAAACATATTACTACCTATAACCTGAATTGGACTCTATCAAGTAGTGCATTTTTAATTTCCCAAGAAAGCATACCAATTGAGATAATTCTCTCAGTGTAATATTCGTTTAGCGTTTACAGAACCAATTCATATTTTTCTGACAACATGCTTATTACTACGATAATATAACTTTAAACCATATTTGTTTAATCCAGTTTACTTTAATTAGGACTGAATAGGATGCAAAATGGAAAAGTAGAAATTAGTTTATTCGTGCAAACTTAAAGGTATCGTGAAGGTTCATTAAACACTGAATAACTCGTACAAAAACCACAATTACATGTACTCGTACAAATTAAAAAAGCTCGTGAGCGAATCACAAAACTAATATCTCAAGCCCCTGCCCCAGTGAAAATAATTTTATCACTTAGGCATTACATCAAAATCATAAAATCTTTTCAAATTCTATAGCTTGTCAGTCTCAAACAATCCCATTATTATAGATCCATTAATCCCTAATCGGAAACCAGACAACCAAGAAGAAACCAAGAAAATTATGTAATTCGAAATATAATTAATTCTATAAAAACCTAAAACTTCGTGTCAAATTTTTTGGGTTAAATTCTTGTGTTTAACGTTTGTTTAACCAATTTAATAAATTTAATTCAGAATTGTATAGCTAGTACATTTGTAAAATTCAAATATTGAATATTCGTCAGAGCATTTCAATATATTTTATACTAAAGCTCACATTTTTTGGGGTTTAATTTCATTTGTTTGCATTTTAATTAGTATTTGTGTTGGGTAACATTTAATACCCTCTTGTAGTTCACGGCGTTAAGAGCTAGGTGACTTTAATGCTATTAAAAGTGATTTATGATAATAATTGTTGACGTATTTACACGTGATAAGATTATATCCACTTTGAACGCTACATTTCAATTAGCTACAATTTGCAATAGGGTCATTTCCTCCTATCAGTTTTTTTGTAACTTACTATACTATGTTTGTATTTGCTAAAAAACATATATTTCAGGAAAACTGATATACACAACTATAATATCTGGAAAACAGTTTTACGTACTGGGCACCATAAAAATTTATAATAGGTTGCCCACACTAATGCGAAGCATAAATGAGGCTCTAAAATTCAAAACATCTTTAAAGAACTATTTATTTTTAAGTTGCCAACTTACGTTGTGACCTGATTGCGATTCGGCTTTATATTATTAGCCATCTCTTGGTTGCTATTGTTTATACATTATGCTTAGACACTGTTATTTTATTTACTGTTTTGTTGTAATATTATAATACATATTTTATGTTTATTATTATTATTTATGTATATTTCACGCCACTTATCAATATATCCATGCAAACAAACATAATAATATACTTGCTCTTTCTGATATTTATAAAAATCTGCTTGGTAAAGAATATTTTTTCTGTAAAAACAAAAAAGAAATTATATATCAGATCTTACCACTACACTAATGGCATGGATAGTTACAAATTTAAAGAATTTTAATTGGCGATTAAATAAAGTTGGTAACGAAAAAGCGCTTGCGTCTTATTAAAAAATAAACTATTTTTTTGTATTCTTTTTTTTGTTGATGGATTTCGTGAATCTTTCTCTATTAGGTGTTTATTCTATTTATTAATTTTATTTAAAAATATGGACTGTGGGTTTTACAGTAATGTCGCGCGGTTCTTTTAAATTTTAAACAAAAACTAATATTGCAATTAATCAATATTATATTCCCCATGGTTGTTTATTACCCAACGTTTGATAAATTTTTCAATGCCAGCCATGTCCTTAATTCGTTATCATTGTTAAAGGAAACGCTGCGGAAATTGTTAGAAAGCGCCCTGACAACTGAAAATAAGATGGCGCAAGTTCGGAAGAATACGATGTATGTGGATGGAAATATTTCTCAGCCAAGCGTTTGAATTTCTGATTTCGTCAAATTTGTACTGCAAAAAACGGCATATCGGTGATCCAGTCTTTTTTGTTGAGTTGCTTCGTGGAGGTGATTTATTTGTTCACTGTATATTTCGACGTTTAATATTCTGTTGCTTAAAAGAAGCTCATAGTGAATTATTCTTTCCCAATCTCACGAGACGCACAGCATTGTCTTCCAAGGATTAAGTTCCGTCCTTGGAAACAGCGTCTCTTAGTTTCATAGGCTAACTTATTCTTTTCTTTTTTTCATATTTACGTAAAGACATCAGTTTTCATCACTGGTAACATTCGGCAGATAAATCTGTCCTTATATTCATCAGTTGAGCGATGACGGGCAAGAAAACTGGCGGAGACTGTCGTATGTTGATTTTTGTTCTTCTACCTCAAAATACGTGGAACTTACATGCCGAACTTTTGGAAGTTTCCCTTTGTTTAAAGATGCAGACAAATGGTGATGTGGACATAGCCCATCTGCTCTAACAATTCTCTTGTTGTTTGACGTGGATTTTCATGAATAATCTGGTTCTATCGTACTTCAACAAATACAGGCAGTCAACCGGTATGTCCCATCGAGGTCGAAATCTTCGTTTTTGAAACGTGTCAACCATTTTTGAGTCGTTCTTCCATCCAAAAATATTGTAAGTAGTTTTAGCGTTATTAGAACCTTAATTAAATGCGAAGACAAGATGTCCAAGATATTCATCTTTGTCAATTTGACATATCATTTTAAAACGATAAAAATCAACATAAGCTAAAACAAATAAAGAAATCAAACACACTTTGTTATAGAGAAAAAATTTCTCTTTGAAATAGTATATACCATAACTCAAAATTGTAAATTTTATTTGTACAGTTTTAAATTTAAAAATTCGCATGAAATTATCGTTCAATCTCAATATTTAAGTGCAGCATAATAGAAATAAGTATAAAAGTTGTCAACCAAACTTTTCTTTAGATTAGCTTTAAATAGGTTTAAATAGACAAATAGATAAATACACTAAACACTATCATATAATACGAGAACTATAATTAACACTACATCAAAAACAATAGATTTCTATTTATAACTATTAAAACTAATATAATCTAAACTATGCGCAATAAGACAATTGCACAAATTTAATTTAAAGATCGTCCAATAAGTACGTGACACATTTACGATAAATTTCAAAACAGCATTTCAACTATATGACAAAAAATAAAAAACGTATGAATTAAAGGATAATTATTTCAAAATTTACTTTGGAAAATTATAAAAACAAAAAATATGGAACTTAGCTCATTATTGAAGTACATTAAACATGTTTTATTCCAATTTTCAGTTTAAATGTTTATTATACAGAAGTGTAGTATTTAATGAACTAGAAATAGCAAAAGATAAGTATTTAACACATTATGAATGCATACATCCTGGTCTGTAATGCATAGCAGTATGACAAAAAAATAAATAAAATTGCATTAATTGATCAATCGTGTCAAAGATTGCGGCCGTGGTGGCGTCACTAAAAAAGAGACCGAAGGAAATGATCAATTTTCATATATTTATAACTCCAAATTTTGGTTAATTAGCGGCAAATACTTTTTTAGGAAGTAATAAAACATAAAATATCTTGACAAAATAATAATAATGATATTTTAAAGATCAATAAACGATTACATTCCTTTTACTTAGTTTTATCAGTGATTCTATCTAAATTCTGCAGGGACAGGGCTAACTGCTTTTATTACAAATTTCTTGAAATACGCTGACTTGGTTATTATTTTCTTTATTGAAGTAAATATCTTACAGCTTTAATATTTTTTCTGGGTATTCTATACTATATTGCATGATATTTCTAATTATTAAAACAAGCTAGAACAATTTGTGTGATCACCATAAATTCTGCATATCACAGTCTTTGATCTGCAGTATCAGGTCATTATCAATAGCTTATTAAGACTTTAAAATTATTCAGATTAATTGAAATTATAGTTTTAAGCAAAAAATTTGTCTAGTAGTATATTACGGTTTTCCACAAATATGTGTATGTATAATTTATTGTAAGAACAGGTTTAATATGTTGGACGTTTTAGGTTGAATATCTTTTGTAACTGATCTTACGAAGATAATGCAAGTAGTGAGATCGTCACAGGTAATTTGGAACTTAGAATAACATTGGAATAAATATAGAGGGTAAAAAAAGGTAAAAATGGAACAAGCAGTTTTTTTCTCGGTATTAAAGCAATTTATTGTTTAACAGTCTCACTCCAACTTAATACGCTCATTCCAACGATATTCAAGACGTTTAGTTCCTTCAGTAAATTAGATTTATTAAGGTATAGAACATATACGTTTACTTCAACAATCACTTCTGCATTGGATGAAAATTTCTTACTAGAATGCCAAGTTTTTAGTTTGGGAATAAGAAATAGTCCAAGGGCCCAAGTCGAGTAAATATGCCGCTACTTTTTTAATAGCAATAGCTGAAGAATATGCTGATACAGCTGATACATCAGCAAAGCGAAACACATTTTTTTGTCAGATGTCGATTTTCTTTGATTTTTCATTTAACTGGCCCAACAACGTTTAATAACCCTCTTTTGTTGTTGCTCTAGGGTTTTGAAGGTGGTCAATGAAAATTATTCCGCAAGTATTCCCAAAAAATCTGCCATGGCTTTACCAGCCGATGGCACTACCTTTGCCTTCTTAGCTGCACTTGAACTACCTTCCATTCATTGTTTTGCTTGATTTTTGACTTGCGGCGGATAGTGGTAGATCCAAGTTTCAATATATTATGCTTAAACAGTTTCAAATAATACTTCGAAGCCATTGAACGGTTACGCCTTTGATTCATTGTTAACAAACGTGGTACCCATCAAGTCCAAAACCTTTTTTTATCCATATTATATAAAATTGAAACCACTGTACCAATCGACAAGTTTAAGCCTCCAAAATCTCATACACCTCCAATAGACTATCAGTCAACATAACACCCTACCTTTTTGTTATCATTTCTAGTGTACGGGCATCTTCTCGCCTATCAAACCGCTTACCACAATAAAATCATTAAACCAATATTATAATTGACAGAGAAGCGTCCAAAAAATATTTGTCAAACTTTTGATTTATTTTTGTTACTATTTTCGACGCGAAAATCGCTTTTTTCCATTCTAACGAAATTAACGCAAGTCGTTTACTTTAAATGGCTGTCTAACGCAAACTAATTGGTAGATGTTACTGTAAATTCGCATGACGTCATCTGGAGGAACTTATTTTAAGAAATAATGCTGAGTTGATTCTGGTAGCGCCATCCCTTGGAGATTTACTGGACACATTAATCTAGCCTCGAATAGCTTAATTAGTAATGAAATGTTATAGTGCTTGCTTTAGCGGGGGGCTATAGAAAAAACAAGAAATTATTTGATATTGTTGAAGCATTAAAGGATTATGGTATATCAGTGCAAATAAATTAATTATCAATTTCACCAAAACGTTTTGAAAACTGTACGTGTCTAAATTAGGATAAATTCTTAGACAAACGTCTAGAAATTAAAATATTTTATCTAAGTTATGATAAATAGTACCTAAGGTATAAAATGATTTGAATATTTATAACTTAGAAAATGGATCCACTACAATATAAAGTCATAGTTAATCAGTTGTAATTATATAAAATATTACTGCAAGTTTTTGCACATCTGCCTTAAGTGTAACCTTTTAATTATAGACTACTCTCTAATTAGATATATTTTAAAATATTCATATTATTTATATAAAGCAAGTACTTTTACATTATTTGTTGACAACATTTAGCCTACTGTATGTTTTTAAATAGTGAAGTTTCGAAGTTGTTCAGATTATGATCCTTATTTTAGATTTTGTGGTTATTATTTTAAATGGACAAAAAATCACTTTTCTGAGTACAAAAGCAGCTATATGAAATGAAAGTTATCTTTGAAGTGCATACCTAACTTAAATTAAAGCACCATTAATAGTGATAAAATTTAATATCATTGTCAATTTTTCGAACTGTAGTAGTTTCGCCTCATTACATCAAAATTAATTTTTGAAAAAATTATTTGCTATATGTGCAGTTTTGGTACGAACCCGATTTTGGAAGATCGACGCATACCCATGCGAAATACAATTTTTAGGTTAGCAAGGAAGGTGGTATTATAACACGTAAGCTATAGTCGAAATTTATAGAACGTTCAAATTATTTATATATTGGAGAGCGTAGAAGGGGCTCCTATTGCTATACAATACTGCCTGCAAGAAAAATATTTATTAGCCCTACAAGTTTCTGCAAGGATCCTCAGCATTAATCCTTAAAAGCGATTAGCACTGTCACGGTCAAAATTAGATTTATAATCTTTTCGTTTACTAATACAAATTAATTATTATTTGGCGTATACACGTTGTTAAATTATTGGACATAAGAATTGAAATTAATTTTTTTATTTTTAATTTGGCTTCTGTTGTTTATACATAATTTATTTCCAGTCGCTATGAAAAGCCCACAGCTTCCAAAAGTCAACATCTCCCGATCTATTTCCTGATCTTTAGAGAAATAGAATTGTAAATCTTTAATAAATATTTTATTAACATTTAACCCGGCCATCGAGATCTGAAGTATTTTTTTTATATCCAAGGCTGAAATGGCAGCTAGAAATGCAGTTAACATATAAGCCGCTGTTGAATGTTGCAGGAAAGCAGATGTAAAATATCTTGTACAAACTTCGTTTGTATCAGCACACCAAAATCTCACAATAATATCCATTTGTTGATTCTGACTAAACTTATTAAGTG
>JAHWXV010060360.1:0-15344 GCA_024586415.1 Phrixothrix hirtus | reverse complement strand
AAATTTTGTAAAAAGTTCTTCTTTCTGTAATACATTAATGTTGAAGTATGAATATGATTACTTTTTCTGCTTTCTCGTTTTTTAAATTTTATTTAATCATGATTAAACACCTATATTTGTGTGTATTAGCTATAATAAACAATAAATGATTAAATATTATCGAAATCATGCCTTTCAACCGATAGTAGTATTTTTTTCCGCTTTTCTATTAGGGATAACCCACTGTGCGCCGTACAACATCACAATATGGAACGTATCACAATTTCTTAGCGAATACTTTACCTGAACTTTTATATGTTCGCTTAAACAGACGTTAAATTTGTTTCATGTACGACAAGGTATCAGTACACTTTTGGGTTGCATTAGGCAACTTTTAAGTTACAATTGGAATGGCAGATGGATAGAACGATGTGATCCTTTTCCATGACCAGCTGGGTCTCCTCACCTAACATCCTTGGACTTTTTTCTTTGCTTGAAGAGTTTGATTTATTAAGTATCAATAGGCAATCTTGAGCAGTTACGGAAACAGATTATCGGTCATGCTAAACTATTCAAGTACGACAAGGAGTTCTGGAAAGTATGGTACGTTGCCTGTTGCAATGTTGCACAGCGTGCAGTGAAATAGGAGGAGGACATTTTAAGCAACTACTTTGATTTATTTGTAACAAATATTTCATTTATTGTGTACCTTTTTGAATAAAACATAATGATGGAGGGATAGAATATTAGGAATACGTAAAATGACCCATATCTGAGGAACGGTCCATTTGCAGACGTCTGTTTGTTAGGACTATTCAATTTATTTTTGACCGTGTTCAACAGCCAAAATGTTTTACCACTTTTTAAATACCATATATGCAAGCATATGCATAACAGTTTGTTTGCATTCATTAGTAGTTAAAAAATCAGGAATTAAAATGCTACATTCGCTTGAATCGCATAGAAAAATTGAAATTCGAGCTAGCACTCGCTTTTTAAATGACAAGGTATTCACGCAAAACTAGTCTCCATATTGGAAGAAAATATTTTAAGATGGAAAGAAGTATCTAGTATTTCTTGTTGTAGTGGTTAACATGTCTGCCTCTACGGCGAAGGGACATAAGCTCCAACCCGATCGAGGCTAGTAATTTTTTCAGTGGAGAGAAATATAAAGAACTTGCCTTCGGGTAAGGAAGCAAAGTTGAAGGTTCTGGGCCAATCCAAAGTTTGGTACGATTAAAAAGTCCTAGTAGGGGCGGAATTATTCCAGATTTGGGAAAATTCTAGTAGGTACGCCGGAATAACCGTAGTAAGTGAAACTAAAAAGGCTAATACCAAACAGATGTTATACGGCATGACGCAAAAAAATTAACGAAGGCCGTGCAAGTTTAGAAGATCTATGTCGTGGCGTGCCAAACATCTCACTGACTGATGAGAATCATATTAGTTCTTGCTGTTCGTTTTCGCATCATCTTGCATAAACCTACTAAAATAAGTTTATTATAATGCTAAGAGCATATAATTTAGTCATCTATAGTTCATAATTCAAAGGATCTAAATTTGTTTGTAAAGTTATTTTAATCATCTATGTGTAATGAACCTTGAGTTCATTTATTAAGCCGAAATAAATTTTATTAAACATATATTTTAGTATAAAAATAAACCTAATTTAGTAAAGGTTCTTTTTGTAAATAATTGAAGAAGTTACAAAGAAAAATAGTTAAATTGTGTTTTCTTTCATTTCTAAAATAAAGTTAGATTTCATAAAGAAAATATTTCTGTGCAACCATTTTTAATATTTAACTATGGAGTATGTAATTAGAAAAGTTAAGATAATACCCATCTAGTGGTCCAGGTAAATTCTGAACAAACTTTGTAACAGTCAGTTTAAAAATACAACTAGCCAGCTAATACTACTTTCACCGATTAAGTAATTCACGTCAAACCATCGAAGCGCGCTTTAGTTTTATAGTGCGTGTTTCTTTTGAAAAATTGCCACAAAGGGCAACGGGATAGATGAAATATAATAAACGTTACGCGGGTAAAGTGTTTCTTTTAACCAATCGCAATTTATAATTGTACTTATCGTTAAGATAAAGTCATTCATACCCCGGAAATTGTTACTAATGAATGTGGAATAACCGGGCGACGAGGTTTGAGATATGATCCTGCATGGATATCTAATGTGACTAAAGGATACAACATTCCAGTATCTAGTAAGTGGCATATTTGCTTTTCCGCTTCTTATCGGCGTTACCACCAAAATTCTGTAAAAAACACGTCAGCGCATCTTGGCTTTCGACCCTGATAAAATTCTACATCAAAGTTAACGGCAGCTTAAATTATTAATGCCGTATCTAGATTAATCTTGAGCACAAAACAAAAATGAAGTATACTTATATAAGAAACTGTTACCTTAACTTTTGCAATTTCATGTAATAATTATTTATGACTGCATCTCATGACCTATAATATTTGTATTTAATTGACGTTTCATGTTCAACAAACTTAATATTCGAAGCGTTTCCGAATAGGCTTAATTGTATGTCTATATTTTCGTTGGCGAACGAGTTTCAGTAGTCAAGTCATAACATCTTCTTTAACGGGCATAAGTTCCCTTGGAGAAGTCACGAATAATTCAGTCTGATTATTTACGGAAGTCCTTCGTGAACCATTGTTGTTTTATTAATGAAAGTTGATACCCTTTAAGTGACTGATGACAATATTTTAACCTTAAGAATTAACTACCGACTGAACTGATTTGTTTGTGAATAGGTAACTGGTGGACTAGTATTATATTTTATAAATGTGTTGAGTGCATCAATTGTTTTATTTAAACCAAATGTGTAAATTATAAAAATTATAACTAAAGATTATAATTATAAATTATAAAGATCAGTAACAATGGACTGAATCCAAAGTTATAGTATCTATAAAACTAACAGTAGTCATTTTGTTTTGTCAACAATTAGCAAGCTCAATATTTACGTTATGTACTGGGCGGATTTTTTAAAGTGCCCATTTGTTATAGTTACCTTTAATTGGAGTACGTTCTCCAAGCCGTGTTGTTGTTAACCTAACTTTCCAATAAAGTGAGTAAAGTTTTGATATTGATTAAGTACGTTATTATATACAGAGTAAATCCCCAATTTATCCCCTTGAACATTGTTCTTTAACCATAATTATCTTAGCAACCTACAAAGTCTTGACGCATAGTGTCATTTATTTCAGATTAGATCAATTACCGCATCTACAATACTGCTGGTGTGTTTGTTTCTAAAGGTAGTTTTCGAAAATCTCTATATACAGGGAATTTCTTGTGAATTAAATTTGTTTTGCAGTAAAAGAGTAGAGAAGACTGATGCCCACAATTCAAGATTTTGAGTATTTATACATTGTTCCACCTCTAAAGCTATCGATGAATCAGGCCTCACTCCATTGCAGCTTTGCTGACTATAGTTGAATAATCGTCAAATATATTACATGCTTTATTTACCATCGAGCTTGTTGCAATCGAACACCGGTTAAATGCCTAATACAGGAAGGCAGAAAATTGAAAATCACTGAACTTATCCATTGAGAATTTTGTGGCAATATTTATTTGAATGATGGAGCAAGACAGCAAGTGTCAGTATAGATAACTTTTCTTATAAGGCGGTTTCGCCAGAAGATTTTACCTCATCCACTTCGCAGTACCGACTTTGTTCCCTCTGACTGCCATCTCTTTGATCTTTTAAAGGCTGCTTTTTCGAGAAACGGCAAGAGAGCGAATAAGAATGGAAGGAATTAATGTATTCAATTCGTTATATACTTACAAGAAAAGTATTCCATGTGGCTGACTTCGATTTTGATGACATTTGTATATGTTGTAGGCAATTGCAATATAAGATGCACATACGTTTTGGCACGTGCTTTTAAACGATCTATCGAGGGACACCCTAAATCACTTCTTGGCGTAGCTTTCGCCATTTTAAGATACTAAGGTACTTCTCGTAACTTTTAATGGCGTTTGTGGCTAGAATAATTGATAAATACCATCTTCTAAAAATGAAAGCAATTCAGCTTGAAATTGAAACGGTTATAAAAGTGTCAACATACGTAGTTAAATTTTAAACAAAGTTAACAGTTTAATTAGTAATAGTTTTGGGGATTTTGAATCTTGCAAATATATTTTATGAACAATTACTTTTTGATTTAAAATTAATACGTACTAAAAAATCCGCTTTTAAAGTCCAAATTGTATAACTTTTTTATTTATTTATTTTATTGGTTAAAATTATTATACAAAACAGTTTTTTTATTAAATGAATAATAAAAACAATTTGTTACTTTTATATTAAGTAAATAATATTTATAAGTTTGAAATCCTCCAGTGTGCCAAGCAACCTTGATACAATCCTGTTCGCAGATATGCTTCGCTCAACTGCATAGCAAAACAAAGTTTTCCTATTGTTTGGAAGATTGCAATAATTTAACCTGATACTTCTCAAACCGATTCAGCCTTAAATAAAATGGGCAACTTTATATATTTCGTTTATATTGACTAAATTAATCATTACATAAATAAGCACCTATATTTTTACGAAAGGTTTAACAACACTAGGAGCGCCTATAGTGTTCTATCGAGTCATATGTTTAGCGAAAGCATTTGAATATTTCCCTACAAAAACCGATGATTTATGCCTACTGTACTGCATTTTCACTTTGGTCTCTACTAAGCAATTGGTATTATAAATTAAATAAAGGTAGCCATTTATGAAATGCGTTGAAAGAGAACATTTCATATCCGGTTCATTATTTAAAGTTTTGGAGACATTTTAAATTTCACTTCTCTAAGTTTTTGATTATGAATAACTTTATTCAAAGAAAGCATTCATTATTCATCAGTTTATCACTTTTAGAAGAACAAATAGGCTGTTGTAGTGAAAGTTGAAATAAAACAAGCAAAGGATTTGAACGGATACTTGCGTATCACTTAATTACATCTCCTGTTCACTCAGCATAAAACTTTTCTTGTAATGTTTAACTGCTAAACTTTGATGATTTTACAATGGTAATGAAGTTAATTTACAAATTAGTATGCACATTCTTAGCTAGATTGCATTAAATAATGTTAACTTCAAGTGTAACATTCTGAACAAAATTCAATTTAGGTTACTATATTTCAACGGTTGCTTATGGTTTGAGTATATATTAATTCACGTAATACGATAATATTATTATACCTATTTTATAACAAAAATATTATTTAAATATTTGATACAGTAATTTAAGATTATTCTCAAATATTTGATTCTATAAACTTAAGGATTAATTCTTCTTTCTAAAAAATCTAAAAACTTCTAAAAATTTTTTTATAAATTTACTTAATAATTTGAATTAAAGGTATCTTTACCTAAGAAATTATACAAAAGCAAAAAGCAATATTTATGAGTTTTATTTTTTGTCTCTTTAAGTATATCTGTACCATTATTATAATATAAATAAATATACGAAGGTCATTTCGATTTAATCTCGTGCTGTATACAGCGACGGATCCTGTGACGTCACACTCCTGTATGACTTTCAACTTTAATAAATTATTTATCTACGAAGGACATTTTGTAAAATAAAGTGTAATCTTCCCATATATTAAGTGAAAACGTTGTCGATTGATTTTATTCTAAATAGATCAGTTCTCTTCAGCTACAATTTATAATTAATCTCTGATTACAACCCATAACTCTCTTTTTCATTTAGCGCTTCTATATATAATTTATTTTTATATTTTGCTTTACTATAATTAAGTTTTACGCTGTTCTTCCCACTTATGGGACGTTTTTAATTATATCTTTGGAAAAATTTTTGACCTATTATTTTACGTTTTACCATTTAGATTCTTTAATTTGTATACCTTATAACGAGCTGAAACGCATCTTGCGCCCCAGAGGTTGTTAAAGATGTAATTTTCCAGAATTAGCTAGTTGCTCCGGATACTACAGTGAAGGGTACACTACGACTATGATGTAATTAATTTGGCAAAAAATCAGGAATGATTTGCAAGCGTCAAAAATCGGGAAAAGGTCGTGATTTGTGGGCGCCACTTACCTTAATTGTTTTAACGGTTAGATTTTGGAGAAATGGGACGGAAAAGTATCCTATTTCAAAATCGGAAGGATGTACTGTTATTATAGTATACTTACTAGTTAATTATTTAGCGTACACCACTGGATAGGCACTTAAATTTGGTTCGAGTTAGCCTGCCAACTAAAAATGTTTTACTTACTTATTACTAATGTCTTCCTGTAAGAAAATTATGTTACTACTAGTAAGGTTATTTATAACGGTAAAATAATAAGATCATTTGTGTTAAACAAGTTACTTATCATAAAGATAAAATAGAATGGTACACATAATAAAAGAACACTTAAACGATCAATTGCTTAATGTTTAATGTGCAAAATAGGGGACACTTGGGTTTGATTTCTAAAACTATCTTAATTAATAATAACAAAATACTGACTCCGTCTAATTGTAGCCTCAATTTACTGTAATTACATAAATTAAATATATTTTTGGTTCGTTAATTAAATCGCACACAAACATAAACAAAATTGTCTGTCTGTTACTTGGTTGAAGTAGGTCTCCCAGCGGATTACTATTACCCCGGAAGAGTTCAGTGACAAGCGGGAAGGAATAGAATGACCGAAAGAATGTCATTTACTTGAGATTTCCGTGGTCTGCTACTTTAAAGAAACACTGAAGCCAATGTTTGCGAATTCTATTGTACTTTACGTATTGCCTTGATGGATCCTAGTCTTCACATACGAATCGAACAGGTAATCGATGCGGACCCCAAACTTAATTCGCCTTTAGCGATAGTAGGCTGAATTTTTACTAATTCAGACTCCAATAAATAACCATAAAAGAGGGTAACTCGTTGATTACTTTCTCAGACTTAAATTTGGCACGGACACTAAAGGATGTTACTTCCTCTCGTCACGTTCGAGACTTTACTGCCTGTTAATTGAAACGTTTGCATTGAAGTTTTGCGGAAAACGCGATCTGTAGTTAATGTTTATTTTTAGAAGCATAAAAATTTTCATGGGAAAGCTGATGTATTTTTAAAGCGTGAACCGGGAATTATTGAATGCTAATAATTATTGTTAAAAATTGATAGCAACCTATAATATCCTTGTTTATAATTCTAGATATAAAATGATATTGGTAGTTTACCACTTGAGTTTTGTTATAAATTTATCTATATATATACCGGATGTTCCCAATTAAATGGCAAATGCTTCAAGAATTTTAGACGCACTTACAACCTTAGCTCAATATGAGGTGTAATTTTGGCCGTTCTCACCAGGTTTCATTGTAGTTTTTTATTTAGCAGTATAATCTCAAGCTAAAATGATGTATTAGCTTGATAGTATTTATAAAATGGCATAGTATTTGTGCTGTACAAAAAATAAATAAATAAGATTTAATTACGACTATATAGGTTGGTTCAAAATATAATAATATGCTTAGTTTGTGAAAGAATTTAAGAGTGATTTATGAGGTTCTTTTAACAACTAAGTTTTCAATATTTTAAACCTTAAATAGTTTAAATACAAAACCGCCCTTAAACTTGACCAAGTTACAAAGGGACATATAGCATACTATAGTATCCATAGCTAAAACTGCAGACTATAACTTACTCTGAGTTAATATTACCAAGAATAGCATTTGAGATATATTATGTGTGTTCAGAAAAAATATTTACTCAGTCTAAGACAATCAGTATGACCTATAATAAGTTGCTTCACTCTTGTAGCAATAACATTACAAATTCGGCAAATGTGCCATTGATTGCCATAGGGAGAATTGGTGTCAATTCACTTATTAACAGATAGCAATAATTAATCACCTTTTAGTTCAAAATTAGGAAATAATTCAACCAATAGCACGACTGATTATAAAGTATAGGGCACAATCAGAGAATTTCATTGATAACTGATATAGGATTAAATACTGAATAAAAAAGTTATCGTCAACCATATGTGTCACCAATGGCTGAAACCTATTTTAAAATCAGTCGCTTTTATGCTTCAGTTACAACGTAATGCTGGACGATTTACTAGCACACACTAAGAACGAAATATTGTTTTATAAATTCAATACAAATTACTTAATAGGCACAATAAAGTGATACGATTGTTGGCCAGCAGTTAGGCACTGAATTATTCTAAAGTTGTAATGAACCAAATTAACGACAGTTTGCAAAAGTGGGAAAAATTATCTAAATTGGAAATATAGAATACACTTTAATAAGATGCACTAAGTATCTCATATTTTGCTATTCAATTTCCAAGTACTTATCTAAATATTATTGACGTTAAAGCAACAATTACTTTACGTTAAATAGAAGTATGAGACGTGACCACTGATCGTGGGTATGTTAGATATGAAATATAGTACCTTATAGGCGTTTAGTGCAGAGGGTACTGCTGGCGAAATCCTCAGTTTTGGGATACCTCAAAATCCAGTTGATTGCAAATCTGAGTCTAGTGAACGAATATGGACGAATTAAACGAATTCCCCTCAAGGCAGGCAACCATATTTTCCTCATATAATCTGCACTATTAATTAGTCATTCGATTATCCCAAATTGCACACGCAATTTGTTTGGTCATGGCCTTATGCTCGCTATTTTGGAATTGAACTCTATATCCTTTCATACAGCTAGGGGGGCAAAAATGTTCGCATCCGTATTCCTATGCACTAAAATTGTTAAAAGATTTATATGTATTTTCCTGCATATAAGGAACCCATTTCTTAATTTTATAAGAAAGTATACTAAAACGTTTGCCCAATTTTATGTTATTTCTATAGTATTTATCCATAGTTAAAAAAAATGTACGCAAAGTTATTCTGTTGAAGTTATACATTTTCCTTTTATAAATTGCATTACATTTCATGCTAAGTTTGATTACTATATTGATTTAACATTAAGTTACTGAGCCATAATCAATTTAATAACGCAAAAGTGTAAAAGAATTGATAATGTAACTTGAAAGTATTTATAATAACAATCACAGTGATTTTAAACGAATGACTTAACTAACCCTAAATTTTAACGACCTCCCCTGAGAGAAGTGAAATTGACCAATTTCATGACAGACTTTGCCGCGAGATCACATGTTAGGAAAGATAAAATTAATATGCACTTATCTTAAATGTATCTGGTATCAAAAAGTCAATTACAAAACAAACTTTGTAATGTACCTATACCGTCGCTGGGAGTTTTCCTCCTGCATATAATTGAGTTCATAAATTATGAGGCTAAACTCACCGCATGAAACGGCATTGTATTTATTTTGTTTATTTAAAATCGTTTCGTTAGACCTAATCTAACAAAAAACCCTGTATATATTTTAGTTAATTATCATTTATGTAATTACTGAGCTTTTTAACAACGGTTTATCATATTAATTTATTTACTTGCGTTTAATTTCCATTGTATTAATTACTTATGAGATTTGATATATCTTAAATTTATTGTATGTTATTTTAATCAGAACAGTTCAAGATTCTTGACCCCAAATATTGTTATTTTATTTGTGTAGGTCAAGGGATTTGAACTCTGTATACATAAAAGCATGAGTCTTGTAGTTTTATTAGATAAGCACACATCAGTTTTGTGTATTGATGGAAAATTTCACGTTAATTAAACTTATGTAATTGCTTTATATTAAATGAAATGTAGCTCATTTAGTGTAAAATCTGTCTGTATTATCATCCACCATTTTTCACATAACTTTTAATCCTGTATAATTATCTTTGTTATTTTTGAGAATATGTAAATAGTTCTCTTAATATCATTTTTACTGCTTTACACACGTTAAAATTACGCATTTAATGATGTATTAATTTGTTATAAAATATTATAATTAAGGGAGTTAAATCAAAAGAAAGTTATTTCGCCTTGAATTTTGTGATAGCCGTTTGATATATAAACATACGTTTAAAGCCGGGTTTTTCACAGAAGTTTTCCGCCTTCGTTGTTAATATCTCGACCGAGTAATATTAAAACATTTACCGCCATAGTTGGTAAAACAATTTCAAACCGACGAACATAGGTTAAATCTACCCCACAAAAGAGTGGTAATTTTAATCCTGTGAATTATTGTAAAATTCTGTTTACATTGCATAAAATTGAAATTTAAAACAAGGAACAGAACTTTTACTACATATTTAAGGAACAGAGCGATCTGCCGGTATTTAAAGGTACTGATTTCCAGGGTTGATTACCTGCGTTGTCCAGTTTCGAATTCAATTAACAGATTTGAAAAAATACTATTCTCGTTTAGTCAAGGATTGTTAATAATAAAATACTTACCGAAGTGCGTAAAAACATTTAAATCATTCCTAAAGGTTAGATGCCGATATTCGCCCCCAGGCTTTGGATATCGGCTCGCCACTGTTGACGCTGCATCCTGAGATTGCATCTTGACCCTCCCTTATAAGACAAACCCAGTTTAATTATGAACGATTTCACATTAAACGAGAATTGCTTAAATTAATTTTCACCGCCGCTAAAAACTTAATTAGAACTATTAGTATGAACTGTACAATACAAGAAACTAATACCATTTTGAGATCCGTAAACACTAAATCGAACAAATTGATAGAAAATATTTATCATAATAGGCATTAATATGCCATCTACATTCAACAAACATAAATAGAAAGGCCGTCAACTAATTTAATGGTTATACCCAAAATAAGTCAAAGAAACTTGTATAATTTAACTTATTGTTTGAATAAATACTTTTATTTGTTAAATTGTGTTATTTCTAAATACATAAAAATTACAACAACTAAAGGATTATATTATTTATATAATATAATCACTAAAAGTGTAAATAATTGCAAAATAAAGGTTTATAAATGTCAAAGCATGCATACAGTTCAAGATAATTAGTATTCAAATATTTTTAATTAAAAATAAAGTCAAACAGTCTGAATAAATAAAGCTACATACAAATAAAGTAACATTTTTGAAAGGTGTACACCTATTTTACAAACAATAACGAACCACAAATATTGTTCATTCATAATTAATGACAACTAAATTAAAATGAAAGTGTTGTCTAAGCTAAATTACAACAAGAGTTATGACTCCAGTACATATACAGTATGTACAAAATAAGAGTGGTTAATAAACTTAAGTATACACGTTTCTAGTGAATCGAATTCACACTGGGAAGAATCCTTTTAAATAATTGTACATAATTAAGGTAAATTTTAGGTAAATAGTTTCCGAAGAATACAAGTACAGTTCTGGACCCACACTTGGACTCAAAAGTTAACTTGCGGTATTAGCAACGCTGTTCTAGCTCTATTCGGACTCGTTACAACCTTTACCTCATAATTTCAATAACAAATATTGAGCACTTAGCAGATTAGTTGGACCCAATCCTGACTAATATCAGTCAAAATTGTAATGATATTCTGACTAGGAATTTTTAGAACATCGCAAAATGCCTCGTCCATTTCCATCACGTATTCTTTCTTTAATTCCGTTAGTTCAGTTTGTTCCGGGAGTGGAAGTGGATTAAGAATAGTGGCCGAGCACAGCGCATGTAGTTTATATGATCAATAATTTAAAGTACAAAAACAAAATAAGGGTGCCAACGGTTTAAGAAAAGATGAATCGAAAAGCGTACGCCATTCCAGCATTCCGTCAACAATCTGAAACTGGGATGTACCTAAAAAATTTATACCGCACACGTCAGTCATTGTTCAAAGAAATATTAAGTTATGTACACAACGAAAATTAAAGCAATTAATAACGGCGTGAATTATATTTATTGGTTGATAATAAATATTAGATGGTAACGTTTGAAAAAATAACAAAATGTATCACAAATACAGTTGCTGACTAAGCACTGTAAATCTGTTTGCACGAAACAATATGCCTCTCGAATATGAATACTCGGTGTGCGGTGAAATAGTCAATTATGTATGTGATCATCAACGAAAGAGAAGGTTAATATGGTTTAACTATTTTAAATGAAGTTCGTTGCGTACTGTAGCAATTTAACTACTCCTTTTTTCAATAAAACATCTACCGCTTTAAGTTAAATTGAATGCGTCGTGCTAAACCGCACATGTGTGAAATTCTAATTTGATTCAAGAATTTCAATTGCAATATTTAAATGACATTAGTGTTTAATTACTAAGGCACAGCTATACGTATTGGGGCTCGTAAATAAATAAACTTACATTGTAAATCGAACAACCGGCATACCTTTTCCAAGAATTAAATGCAAAATTTAGACCAAATAATCGTAGAATGTTCTATTTTTACAAAAAACGAGAGAATTTCGTAGATTAAAAGCAGTAACGAAATACAGGAAGTTTTAATAAGAATTTGCATTTGTAATGAAAAGTTAACAAGTATTGTTCGGTAAGAATTTCAATTAAATAAATTTGGCGCACCTATGTCATCGCATCAGAAAGAAGGCGACGTAGATAACGGTATCTTTTTTGTAGGGCGACCTCGACCATTGCGGATTGTTACATGTATGAAGTATAAATTAACTGATCTTAAGAAATGTAGGTTTTACACAAAGTAGTTTAGAGCAAAAAGTGGATGATTTCCTTAATTGCATCCTTGAAGCGGTTACTGAGGCGTGATGGCAGAAGCATCGTTTAGAAACAACATCGCGGGGAGTATTTCCCAGCAAACAGAAGTTGCGTTAGCTTCGTGCCCAAGTAAAAATGTAATAAAAGACAGAACAAAGTTAAAGGTATCCTAAATGGCCTTTTGATTACACTTATCCGCCACATAAATATTTCTGTCCAATAAAAAGAGAACTAGCCACCGAAGCACAATTTAACTAAGAGTGGTACAAAATTCAGAAAATGGCGTAACCGTCGTTTGTCTAACGCTTCCATCAAGCCTCACGTCTGCGTCTTGCGTAGAAAAATCCTCGTAACAGAGTGTAGCACATCCCAGATCGTAATTAATTATAATTTAGCTAATTAATATTGACAAAAAAAATAAAGAGCAAAATATACTTCCGAAAAATTAAAGCAACCACTAAAAATCAGAATGTCATAATTACGAGACTGTTTCAGATGAAATCCGGATTGGGTTTGTAAAACTGTTTTTATTGTAAAAAATTACTAGTAAACATATTATTTCTCCATTCCTTGTCTCTCAATACACCTTTTACAACTGTCGACCAATGCGCCAATTCCATCTGAGAAAAACCTTTGTGGCTGTCGCAAAACTATTTATGCACCGCGATTTTTACGCTTTTGTGAGGGAATTCAGGCCACCCAAATCCTTTTTTAGTGCTCCAAGAAAGTAGTAATCACTTGGCATCGGGAGAGTACGGTGGATGTCCAATCACTGTAAAACCGTAATTTTCAATTGTTTGTTACGTTATGTTCGCACTATGGGGACAAGCGTTTTCATGTTGAAGAAAAACACCTTTTGACAAAAGTCCACGGCGTTTCGTCCATATTTCTGGTTTTAGGACGTCTTTTAATAGTCTACAATAGGTAGTTCTATTCACTGTACTGCCCCTAGTTAGGTAATCTTCAACAATGACGCTGTTTTTGTTCCAAAATGCGGTCAGCATCTCTTTTCCTGTGGACTTTGAAATTGACGCCATTCTTTGCTTGACTGTTTGCACTCAGGTTGATAGTAGTGTATCCAGCTTTCATTACCAGTCACTATGCTGTTCAGAAAAGTTTCTCCGTCTTTCTCATATCGCTGAAGTAGCACAACGCATGATTGAAGGCCTTGTTCCTTAAGTTGAACAGTCAATTGCTTCGGAGCCCATCTTGCGCACACCTTATGAAATTTAAGGTGGTCCACAACAATATTATGAGCTGAACCAATGCTCACATTAATTTTTGAAGCGACTTCTTCAAGTTTATTTCGCCTGTTTTGATAAATCAGTTCTTGAACCACTGTGATGTTCTCAGTTCTTGGTTCCATTTTTAAACTCATTGACCCATTCAAAACACTTGAACGAGGCATACAACTATATCCATACACATTTATCATTCTTTTATGAATTTTGGTTGGATTTCCACCCTTAGAAGTTGAAAATCTTATAACTGAGCGCATTTCTTGCTGTTGCAATTATTTAGCGACGACCCTGCAAACAATGATGACAGCTTGGTGCTGCAATTGCTTTATCTAATAAACTAAGCGGTCAGACGCTGCCCAGATAATTACTTTAAAACCACATTGAATGTATTTTGTAACGGTGACACATTTTTATGCTCTACAGGCCCAATCTAGATTTCATATGAAACAGCTTCGTGTAATGAATTTAATAACCGAAAACGCATGAAATAAATAAACACCGAAACTTATACTATGTACCAAAATTTATACACAAGAAACATGAGAAATAATGTAGCAATTACGATCAACATTTCTTAAACTATCACGAAATTTAAGAAAACGACTATAATTAAAAACAAAACGTTTCAATATCAAAATCACTTCTAAATCTGGAAATAGAAAGATGTAATTATAAGTCTGCAAAAAGTCCTAGCAATTTCTTCGTTACTTATTTCAATTAACTATTTCTTAATTTTACTATATTTGGATTAATATTTTGATTTTTTAGTTCTTTTGGAAACTTTTACTTTCTGCTTCTATTTTTTTATTGGCTTCCAATAAATTGTTTTATTATTATCATTGACAAAATGACTAGCAATAATATTATTATAGCCGGCTTCGATTGACGTTGTGGTCAGCATGTTTGCTTTTACGCTCAAGGAACATAGGCTCAAACCCGATCGAGCTCGGTAGATTTTTAATCGGAGAAAATTTGAAAAACACCTTCTTCTCCGATAAGCAAGTAAAATCATAAGTCTCGTGCCACTGCAATATTTGGTACGTTAAAAATTCCTACTGGAGGTGACAAAATTATAGCCAGAGCACCAAGGATTTCCCCAGCCCGAAGTCTCAGTCAACAAATAAAACAAATAAAACTACTATTCTTGAGAATTCATTCTAGAATTTTGTTTCATTTCTTAATACTTTCCACTTACGTACAAAATATTTTCAAGAGATTTTTAAACTTTCTAAACCTTCACCATATACCAGGCTCACGTTAGAAATGTCGAAAATGCTCTGATCGTAGCAAGCTATCTGAAAAAAATCCTTCTCCTGCTATTGTTTGACGTTTTACAAAGTACGAGGGTTGCCTTTTAAGTAGTTACAAAAACTAGGAAGGAAAACAAATTTTTTCGAACAAACTGTTTGATTGTTTTTCAAAATATTCACCTTTAAGTTTTGTACACTTTTGCATGCGTTCAAACCACTTCTCGAAGCATTTTTTCCACTCTGAAGTTGGTATCTCAAA
>JAHWXV010060307.1:0-13459 GCA_024586415.1 Phrixothrix hirtus | reverse complement strand
TTCAAATATTCACGTCAAAATCCGGAGAAATTCACTAGATTCCGCGCCAAAAGTCCCCAAATTTCCCCTAGAATTCCAAGATGGCCGCCGTGCGATATCCACCATTTTGATTCGATCCGCCATGTTTTGCCGCACTCTGTATATTTATTTTGACGTACCCTATATATTTATTTTGAATCATACTGTATATAAATTTTTGACGCACCCTGTATATATGTTTGCCGCAAGCGGGTCATTAAAATCTCATTGGAATGCGGAGGCTCATTAAAAAGCAATTAAAAAACCGGTTTTCAAGGTCGGAGCAAAATGCTGTGCTAGAAACGGCTATCTCCCTCTACTATTTTGGGTGTGTTTAAACATTTATTTTAGAAATTTCCAATTCGAAGTTGATTTTTAGTTCTTCTAGCATATGCGAGTTATTTTATTATACCATTCCTCTCAAATATCCTTAAAAATAGAAATCTGCAGATACCAAGTATAGAGACCTTGATGGCCATACATTGCGTGAGCTAAAGCAATCAGTAAATAATTCTTGCAATAGTCATTTTCTCGTTGAAACTGTTGCAAATCGCACTATTCTGCTGATTCCAATTATAAAGTTCATTATTTAATCACGGAATACATTTCCATTTACCGTAGTTTAAAAAATAAAGGCCCAATCATACGACAACGGGAATTGCATACCAAACTGCTAGCTTTGCGAATGTAATAGAATTTTTGTTAATAAAATTCTAACAAAACAAACTAGATAATAACTAAGTGCATTAGATCGCAACAAACGAATTATTTTACACTTTGGCTTCGATGCATACTTTAGCAGTTAGCACGCTATAAAACAATTTTCGCACAGTTTGGCAAGTAATTGTACTGTAAATTCGGGTAATTCATGGTGCAATTAAAGAAAAGTTATTGTTTCATTTTATTATTGAAAATAATTTATCGCACTCATCATCAAACTGACGCACAATTTGCGGGTCCAGCAACGTTTATAGCAAATATATTTAAAATAACTCCACGAAGTAATATTATTTAAAAAAAAAGATTAATTAGAAGACAATGATAGAAAATTAATCTAGAAAGATTTTGTAAAATCTCTGATGTCTTATTTCATATTATATCTAATCTATGTCTTACTTTAGTGAGCATTTAAAAATTGTTAGATACCTGGTAATTTAAATAGTATAACGTAAAATTGGGCGTATACATATAAAATATTAAATTAATCACTCGTCTTCACCCAAATAAAAAAATATTAAAATATTTATTGACAATTGTCAAAATATTTTAATATTCTTTTATTTGGGTGAAGACGAGTGATTAAATTAATATTTTACCTCGTAATTTGTTTTCATAGCAAGGAGGAGTTTGGTTATAAAATTTTGTTGGACATTCTGTACTTTGATTAGTGCTGTTAAAACATATAGACAGTTTTTAGTTTTTATAAATTCAATAATGTCAATATCCTGTTAGGGAGCTTGAAACGGATATAGTCACTTGGTAGATGGTTATGGGCTTTGTACCTATACATGGAAGGGAAAAAGTAAAATGAATTACAAAGTTATAATTATATTTAAGTTAATAGTTATTCTAGCCTGTTAAAATACAACAACGTGAAGGCGAATCTTAGAGTTGACGTAATTGTTTCAGTCTCAATCATTTATAACGAAGTCTTTAATAACAACAATACATTATACGAAAGTAAGTGTATAGGTATAATATCGTTGAATATAGAATTAGAGCTAATTTAATCTTTTGTATTCGTTTTTTTTTAAATACTTATGCCTAATTTAACAATTGTCACAATTAACCTCAAAATTTGCAGTAAATTAGTGTTTTTTCTATTATTTTTATTTATCTGCTAATTTAATTAAATATCAAAATTTAGATATTAAGGTTGTTTAGATTTCGCCTTTTATTATTTTAACTTACAAAAATCCTAGTTTCGCTACTGGGAAGCTAACGTTTTAGAAATAATAAATAATTTTCTATAACATGCGATTTCTATTAGAATTTAAAAATCGTCCTTGTATCTTGTTAAACTCGTTTTATCTGTGTCTTCAGTTTGAGGGACCAGAGCAGCCAGATTGTCACGGGTGCGGTAGGTGTTATGCCCAACAACGGCACTGATGGCCGCTAGCTCTTCGGAGTAGGGGGGATACCAGGTAAAGTGCACCAGCACCGTCCGCGCTCTAAAGGAAATCATTGGAAACGCGTACAATGAGTCAAGATATAGGGAGGGCGTCACTGCTCCAGATAAGCCGCTCAAACTATGGAACTATCCTTCGGAACAGATACAAACAGTTCCGTGGCCTCTAGCTGATTTGTCCTGGGGCTTCCTGTTATTAGGGCCCTAAATATTATTATCAATTAAGCTTGTGATCAAGAGGAGGAACCTTAATTAGTATATATCCTCTGAAATACAAGTATTAGCAATTACCTTATTCTACGTTTAAAGTAAAAGTCTAGTTGAATAATACGACAAATCTACTGTTAAAGAAATTGCTTATTTAGCGTACACACATATATAACAGGTTACAAAAGGTTACAGGAAACTTCTCCGTCTTTTGAATTTGGCTTGATTCAAGAGGTACGGGAAAAACTGCTTAGTCTAGTACACACTAAAATTAGGGTTAAATATACTAGGTACAGTCTACAATCGGGACAAAAGGTACGTAGTAAAAGGGGCTCCCCTCGCCCGGGAAGGTTTAAACTGTCCTCTATAATTGGTTGGCAGCTGGGATTTTGGCTTAAATTGAATTCCCGCAGATAGACGTGGATATTTCGCTTATGCCTTTCACAGGTTAACAATAAAGAAGCAAAGGAACAATATTATAAAAGGGTACCTGAGTGTTATTCACCAATTTACCTGGCTGCTTGATTGCCCTGAACCAGAGTCGTCAATCTTGATTTATTCATGGATTCCTGCGACCGCAGGAGAACGTAAAACGTCCAAAAAGCAGCAACCGGAGCGGAGAAAAAAAGCAGGTCAATCCCCAGAGATATGCTATTCCATCTCTCAGGCTTGGTAGTCTAACATACTACATTATGCTAAGTCCCTATACTCACATACCCGAACATTTTAAACAAAGAATTCTTACACAAACTACGCGACGAATTCGTACCGATTAAATATATCGTCGAAATCCACCAGACGTGAAAAATTACATTTAATTGTCACTTTTATATTTAATTATCAAATTCCCAATCGTCACGGATGTAGAAAACGCGTCTCTCTTGTTGTCCTTGCCGACAGCGCTGTTTTAGAAAAAAATTCTGCGGCAAATTTAAACGAAAAAGATTTTGTTTATTAGGCGCAGAACGTCAACAAACTCTGACAAGATCTTTTTTGTGGAAAGAAAACGTAACTTTTGTCATAGAAACGAGAGATACATAAAAATTTTTATTAGATTGATGGATTGTATTTTTCGTTTTGCTGGTCAATTTTTGTTTGACGTTTTTCTTGAGATATAAAGACTCTGAAACTGTGCCTAATAAAGTACGCGCGGCCTTCATATTGGTATACGTTTTAAGTTCGAGGTAGGTGAACTGTCAAAATCACGGTTTGTTCAAGTGAACGACGAGAATTAATTTCACACGTCGCGTCAAACGAGTGACCGAGTTAAGGGTGAAAAAGGTTTTTCCTAGCAATGTGTGTGTATTATGCCCAGAAATAACCTTTCGATGGGATTCGAAATACCCCTGTAGGCTCGACGGTCGTTATTATACCTCTTCGGTCTGGAATATACATACCCCCTCTCTCATGTTGAGATACAAGATATTTTTAGCGTGTAATAAAGGTTATAACTGTCTCTTACGTTATTGGAAGGCGTGTGTTGAACCCTGTAGTATTTATGGACCCTCCCAGTGCTGTAAGTCCCTTTTGTTGGGAAATTGTTCCTTGTCTTAGTTATAAACATTGCTTTTCTCTATTAACAACCGCGTGTCTGTCAATGATGACTGCTGTTTAATTTAACTACCTCACTGATACGACCGGGTTATTATAAGAGATAATTATGTACTGTATTTACACCGGTAAATTTAGTCAAAGAAGGATGGTAATACCGACGCCATGCATGCTCGTGTTTTTGACCTTTTGGGCCATTTAATTTTGACTCAATTTATTTTGCGACACTAATGAAACTCTAATTTAGTTTATGTAATATTTCGATCCTTTACTTTACGGGAAGATTGACCTGAATTATACCCGTCATAGTTGTGATATTTTATTTTGGTTTGAATTTACTATATGGCTAAATACCTCCGCATTTGGTTGTTCTATTAAAACTTTATTTAGTTTTTAAGATCCTTACCTGTGAAACCTATAAAATTTGGAGTAGAATCCGCGTCACATTAGAATTCGTAAGGCGGGGTCTATTCTCGCAAGTGAATTAACCACTACTTTACAGGTGGATAAACGCGAATGAGTAGTCTTGTTTCGCTGGTTATTGCCTTTTTTGCACATCCTACCGCGGTCAATGGCAGTGGCGTCCCAACCGATCAGTGTACCGTGTCTCTTCCGATTGGTGACTTCGATAGGAAGCTGCTTCTTCCTATTCGCCCCCTTACGTGACTCCCAGGGCGAAAGTGTTTACAGTAATTTCTGTCGTTAGTTTAGATCCCCCCCCCTACTCACTGCCGTAGCCTAGTTGGTGCTCACTATTAACGTCGGTTCCATCGGCTGATGAACGTGGTCCGGCCTAATGTCAAATTGGACGTGACAATGTGCGGCGGTATTTTTCGACATTCTTGAAGTCGTCGGCGCAAGAACACTATAAAACTTAATAGCTCATTCTTTAAATTTGCTCCCGCCTTTTTTAAGGATAAACATTATTAATTTTTTCTTGGCAATACCTTAATAGTAATTGCATTGTTTTCTATTTATATTATATATATACAATAGGCAGGCGTAGAATGTGTGATAGTTAACCCAGTTCCTTCTTTTTCTTATCTTGTCATTCTATCCGGACGTCCTAGAAATGTTTAGCTGAACATAAAACCTAGCAGTCGGTCTTATTGTGAAGATGTTAGCCACCCTCATAAAGACTAGGTCTGCAACCATGTTTGTTGTCTCAAGCTTCGTTCACATGGCTGACCTGTCTACCTAGTCTAGTGTCGAGATGGTGTCCACTACATCCTTCGCTTCTATCGGTCCAGGTTCTGTTTGAAATATTACTACTAATTGTTATTTTTTGACTACTGTGCCACATATATTTACATTTTTTTAATGGAATGAAACGGATTAATCTGAAATTCCAAAACTTGGCCGATTTTAGCTCATTTAACTTAACGATGTCTTGTAAATGAGTATGTCAATTATTTGCCAAAGAGTTCCTTAGATACAAACAACGTTCCTGTAATTCATATTTAACAAAATTTGTAATCTCAGATTCAACTACATTTTTGTTAAACTCAGACAAAATCACATAGCACGATATTAACGTGAAACAATTCGTAACTATTGTTCGCACGTGTATCTACAGTACTAGCCATTCAAAACGTAGTTATGCTTCCTTTAAGGAAGATTCACATTTATAATCTTTAAATTTTAATGCTACCTCATAGAAATTTTATAAAAATTTCATATCAATCTAATTGTGTAAGCGACACAGTGAATGTACAGAGCGTACCAGTTTCTACGTTCTTCTATGGCATCTCGGTTATAATTAGTGATGATAGAATGTTACGGTTTTCTCGAACCTTGGCTACTTTTTTGAGCAAATCATCGTGGTTAAAACCGTTTCTCAATAATTATTACCATTTCTGAAATATTACTGAAAACTAAAAAATTTCAGAAACTAGGGTTATTAATTATTGGAGCACCTAGTATTTTTACTTTGTCTAATAGATTTTTTTCTGCTGAATCTGTTGGTGGTGTTATTTTCGAAATATAAACCAAATTTTATTCTTTTTAAATGGAAACCATAGTTCACTATGACTTCAAAATATTCCTTGTTTCTTAAAATTTTCAAAAATATATAACTTACCATATTTCTTTTTATTAATAAAACAATTATAACGAATTTCTCGAAATTAGTAAGAAAATATCATATTAGTAAAATAGTAGATCATGAAAAACATTGACAATCGCCTAAACAAACTGTGAATAATCCAAATGCAGAGTGACCATTTAAAAAGTTCTACTCTTATTAATTAACAAAATTAATTAAATAATTAATAAAAAGAAATATAGCAAGTTATATATTTTTGAAAAGCTTAAGAAACAAGCAATTTTTTGAAGCCATAGACAACTCTGGTTTTCATTTAAAAAAAGTGAACTTTAGTTTATATTTCGAAAGTAGCGCCACTTATCAAAAAACTGACGCTACCAACAAATTCAGCAGAAAAAAATATATTGGATTAAATGAAAATATTTTCAAAAAATAGAGGGTGCTCCAATAATTAATAGTTCCAATTTTCTGAAATTTTTCAGATTTCAAAAATATTTCAGAAATGGCAATAGTTATCGAAAAATGGTTTTAATCACGATGATTTTCTCAAAAAAGTAGCCCAGGCTTGCCAAAATTGTAACATTCTATCTCTAATGATAACCGAGATACCATAAAAAAACGTTGAAACTGGGGCACCCTGTACAGGTAGTACGATATAATCTAAAAGTTTTTTTGCGTAAATCGAAATTATTTTAAACGAGCTCATTTTATATAGGTAATATATTTTGAAAATTATCAACATGCATACGATTGTCCCAATTCTATAATTTCTATTATGTTTATATTAACTATGTTAAGGACATGAAATAGAACTAGTAACTTAGCAGTAATTTTATTGTTATTACGTAATGAAAAATTGAATTAGTTATGTTAGCTTTAATCTAGAAAAAGGGAAGTAATCAATATTTGTATGTCAAACCGCCTTAAAAGGGAAATTTAAAAATTAAGTAAGTGTGATAATTATTATTTATCTTCTACCTCATACACATTTTCGATATTTGTACCAGAATAAACCGTTTGTCTCTGTTATCTTAGAATTTTATTTACTTGACATAAATACTATTTTTTACAGGAATCTACGAGTCATTTTCGAAAAGTTTAGTTCACGATCGCTCCTTCTGAACGTCATTTCGAGGGTATACCATACATTTTAATTGACTTAGGTGGCCAAGTAACTATTAAAAGCTTCTTCTATACTGAGTGTTAGACCACGGACAACCTTAATTGTAAACTGCCTGTATTTTTTGACATTTTTATCCACGCCTACCATTAGTTTAGTACCCCTCTCGCCATTTTGAGTGTTCTATAAATTCAGCACTGACGGTAAAATAAACAAAATATCGTATTATCGATGTAGGTAGGGGAGACGACTTTTAAATAGAGCCATAGCTGATTGCAACGACGTTGCAACAGACAAGAAATCGTCCAGACAACTTTATTTAAATTTTTTTCATGTCCTATTTTTGGCTATTATTTTTCCATCTTTGCAATTTGGTGAAAAGGTATGTTACATGTTTGAACAAACACAAACAATTTTGTTCGACCTCGTGCACTATCAAATTTCAGGCCCTCGATCTTCTTTACACAACTCGACTTACCGCCTCGCTTTGTAAAAATTTACGTTAAAAATTCACGTTAAAAATTCACCTTTTAGAAATTTCCAGGTCGTAAAGAAAACCGATTATTGTTTGTAATTTAGAAAATGGTTAGTTGAAGTGCATCCATACTCTAAATTGAGAATGCTTAATAAAGGTGATAGATTGGTTAATGCTCGAAGCCTTTAATTCTCAATAAACTGTAATTGTAAAGTGGTTAAAATTGATATTTATTTGAAAGTATTACATGTTTCGGGGTCTTGGTTGATCCCATCATCAGATATAAATAACTCAAGAATTAATTAAAATCAGTGTATATAAAGAATTGTAACATTTTAGATATTAATTAAATAATTTAGTATGTAGTAATGCCATAATAATTTTTATAATGTAACTGTTTAAAAACTTTTAATGAATAAAATAATTTAAAATATATAACAGCCTAATGTTGAAGACTAACTTTTGAATGTAGTTTCAACTATCTTGGTGCTGCAGAACAATATCCTAATGATTTACATTATGATTTCGTTGGAGTTCTGTTTGTTTTAAACAAACCAACTTAAATTCGTACTATAAGGGTGTATTTTCAGATCCTGTTTATAGCAGCCCTTTTACCTATTTTTTCGTGTAGAATTTGCCGTTAAAAAGTTTTGCACCCATTATGAATCACTCTGTATACAGTTTACGTAACAATTTATATCAGATATTTACATAATTATTGCGATTTTATTTGCATAAATAAATTGACAACAGAAAATGTTTTTGAAATTGTCTTTAAAATTATCTTCTGTCACTTGCGATCAACATTCATTTTGACACCCGCACTGTTAATTTGTTTTTCAATTTTATTTAACGGAAATTAATTTTTATGGTTTAAAATAATCCGCTTTCACTGTTACATTTAACGGATCCGAACTTTCACGTACGAAGTTAATTCACTTATTCAAAGATGTTCCACAAAACTCGGAATGTTTTGCCATTTAAGATACATTGATTGAATTCCATCATTGCTAACATTTAAGCATTGTAAATAATTGGAAATAATAACTTAAATATCTGTATTTTACAGTAAAACATCAAATTTGACTCAAATTCATTAATCAATTAATAAAACAACCAAAAAATATGGGTTAAACGTCAAATGTCAAATATTTAATGTCCACGTTCAACATTGTTGTCATATTTCTGAAAGCACGGTTAGTAATTGTAGGAGGCATTGATTAAATAGAAATAAAATTAAATAACTGTTCAGAATTAACTCTTGATTACTACGACTATGACATTGACTAGTAGACGTCAAAACTTTTTATTCCTAACATTTTATACTATTTTAATAGATGCCTGATTCTAGTTTAATAACAACATTTATTTTTCAAGGTCGTCAGTATTTAATTAAAATGAATTCTGAATCCTACTTGGAACTGATCCTAACTGATAAACATACAGGAGAAGAATGGCAGTGTTCCTATGATGCTCCATGTGTGAAATGCCTTATAAATTTATATGATTAATTAAAAGAAATTATTTTGTAGACATTGAAAATATAACTCGTAAAACAGGAAATTTTAAAGATTTTAGAATATTTGTGACGATGTTAAAATCAGGACTTTTAAAAGTAAGTTAAAATTTGAAATACCTAAAGTTTTACTTAGTTGTATTTTTAGACTAGTGACTGTGTTACATTAGAACTTCTTTCATGTGAAGATATAGAAGCGCTTAGAACGAGAAAAATAAGAAGTTCTATGTCCAAGTTGATGAACAACAATAATCGTCGTTATCTAATTATTAATTACTCTGTCGAATTTGATAAGTAAATCAAATACTTGAGAATAACGCCATGAAAGTATTTTATTTATAAAATAGGCAAGTTTTAGTTAGAAGAAAAAATTAGACGGATTAAATTGTAAAATAGTACTATAACGATTTATTTAATCGGTATCTGTATCGCAGTGATTTATATGTCGGTGCAAGGTAAAGGAATATAATGTAACATATCTTAAATATAATCCCCGCGGTTCTATTCCTCCTGTCTGAGTAGAAGGTAGCCAATTTCTGAAAGAGCCTAAAGACGTTCTAGAACTCTACGCTAGAGTGAAATCTGCGACAACACAGACGCTTCGTCAGTTCTTGATGTAAAAGTCGCAAGCGGATAAATTTAGATGGTATATCGAATGTTTGAATATTCTCCACTAAATTTGGAAAGGCGATTTTTAACGTTTTGCCCAATATGAAAGTTGGTATTATTATAAAGGAGAATGGAGGAGCTCCTGCGGTAGGTAGGATTGATATTTGCAGGCTTAAAAGTTTCTGCATACGAGGGGCGCTGCAATTATTTAGGTAACAGGTATGAAAACACAATGAAAATACAGTAATAATGCTTCTATTATTTTTCAAAATATTCTCCCTTAAAATCAATACACTTTTGCATGCGTTCGAACCAATGAAGCACTTTTTCCATTCCGAAAATGGTATAGCAGAAATGTGAGTTTTGAATGCTTCAACAGCATCTTCAGGTGTTGATAAACGGGTTCCATCCATTTTATTTTTGACAACCGGGAATAAAAAGAAATCATTTGGACTTAAATCCTGACGGTATGGACAATGAGTTATTAATTCTACCTTTTTCTGCTTCAAATAATTAACAGTTTGGGATGCTGTATGTGACGATGCATTGCCATGGTGCAAGATAATCCGACGTTTTGCATTTGTTTTTCTGATTTCATTAATGGCGTCCGGTAAGGAAATGCTTGTATACCAATCAGCATTGACCGTGGGACGATCCTCTAAAGCAATGTGATCAATAACACTGAAAAATGTTGCGACCATTTTCTTTGAAACACTTCGTGAACAGACAACTTTTGTTGGATTCAATTCATCTTGAAATTCCCAAACGCGCGACTGTTGCTTTGTTTCTGGCTCATATGAATAAATATAAGTTTCGTCACCTGTAATGATGTTATAAACCAAATTTGAAGCACCACGGTTAAATTTTTTCGGCATTTCCTTGCTCCATTGAACACGAGCCACTTTTTGAGCCTCCGTCAAATTGTGCGGAATCCATGGGGCACATAATTTTTTCACATCTAAATGGTCATGCAAAATCGTTGATATTTATTTGATGTCAATGCTAAAGGTCGATTCTATTTTAGGGTAAGTCACATGCCGATCCATCTCAATCATCTCACGCATAGCATCAATGTTTTTTGAAACAACACTAGTTTGCGGACGACCTTCGCAAAATTCGTTACTGAGACTACTGCGACCAAACTTGAATTCTGAAAACTGACGATAAATTATTGTTTTGGATGGTGCATCGTTACTAAAAGCCAAAACAAGACGATCCATACATTATTGTTGAGTTAAATTACGTTTAAAATCATAAAAAATCATTGCACAAAAATGTTCGCGATTTAATTCCATTTTTGTCGATAGTTGTTTATTTTACAAACGTTACCAAACGATGTTTTATTCAACTGTCAATGCTACATAACCTAAAAAATGTCAAATTTTACGATAGTGCCATTTACGATTCTCTAACAATGACGGAAGTACTCGATTCCCGAAACATATGCAGCACTCCTCGTATCAAACAACATTAACGGAAATTTCGAGATGGAAAACTCGATCAATATTTGGCGCTTACTGTCGAAAGAGAATGTCAATAGGACTACAAGCTACAATGCGAATATTTGTACATATCCCAGCTTTAGGTGGTACTCACTAAAGAGGATTCTCAACTTTCATTTCAACGTCGACAAGTATTTCAATCGTGACTCTTTTATCTTTTTAATTTGGCTGTGAACTTTCGTTATGAAAGTATCAGAGATAGCATACTTCGCTTGCCCTAGCTAAAAATAAAAATAAATGACATAAATCATATTTCTGTAGCGGAAAATGGGTGTTTACATTTTAGTCTTTTGCAACATTGTATTAATTTATTTAATTAGGTTTCAAGATGTTCTGTGGTTTTAAGTTTACATATTATGTTCTTAGTTTTTTTTAATTTGCTGTCCCGCATGGTCGCATACTCCCTTACGCTGGAATTGTATTCAAAATTCGTTGATTAAATTATGACTGGATGGCACGCTAACATGAGAATAAACAAAGCCAAACTGTTTCACGAGTAATTTTATTTCTTCAAATAAATTAATGTTAAAAATCTTACAGTATGTAGGACATGTCTAATTAAATAGATTAATCTTTTAGACACATATTAGAGTCTAAAAAATCCCAGTTTTAAAAAATCCTTTAATGCAACTTTTAGAAAAATTTGACCGAGACGGGATTTGAACCTGGGTTTTATATATTATAAATAGGTAACTTAGCCTACTGCACACCAGAGCTACAAATACCGGATACTTAATCTTCTTTATATTATATTAATTGCATCAATTTTTACTTTCGTCCAAATGCTGTAAAAGGAATAATTTATTTAATTAAATTATAGGGTAAAAGACAAGAAAATATTGTAAAATATCTAATTGCATAAAGTAATTTTTTATACAATTTTTAATTTTGCATAGCTAAATAAAACAAAACGTAATTAAAAAACTATTTTTTCTAATTAAAGCATAAATACTTTCATGGTATTAATTAAGTTTCTCTTAAACACATAAAGTGAAACTTTTATATGAACTGATCTTCCAGAATTAACTACCCACTTCCCCTTGATTATTGTGGTCCTCCCGATCCCATGATTCTTCAAGCAACTATTCGAAAATTGGAATCGGAACTTTATCAAGCTCGTGAAATGCTAAATATGAAAAATGAATCTAAAGGAAGTCATCACATAAAAACACTTCAGAAACGGTAGGTATGTTGTTCTCTTTCTGAATGTGCCGTTGAGAAACTGAAATGCGATTTTGAAATAGAATAGATGAATTGGAAGCAGAAAATTCTCAAATGAATAGAGAAATTCACCAACTAACAAAACTAATTAATAAAAAACCCGAAAGTCAAGAACGAATATTGCAAAAGGCTATATCACAATTTGAACGTGACCTTCATTTGGAACGAAAATCACATCATAAATTGGTAGAAAAATTACAGAATGATAAATTATCCCTAATTGATCAGTTGAATAAGGCAAAATATTCAGAAAAATCATTGAAACTGAAATTACAGAATATACCTTCATCTAATTTAAGGTAAATATTTTTATCATTATTTTTCTAATGTAAATTAGGTATCGTATAATTTATTTGGAGGGGTTAGGATTAAGATAAGCGAACTTCAGCGAGGACGATCCGCTTAAAGCACTAAATTGACGCTAGTCCTGAAAAACAAGTTCTGGGTTGAATACGTAGACTATTGTTAAGCATACCTACTATACGGTGCAGGTCTGAAAATCTAACACAAACCCTAATTTAATCTAGCTTTCTCTAAGTGTACCCAGCTTCCTTGTACCTTATGTAATGTTACCGCTTCTGCTAAAGTTCGGTTTTAGCAGTTCTAATGTCCGCGAAGTCGTAACGATTTAGCCTACAATTTCTATATTTTCACGGGTGCTGTAAGTTTCGCCACGTTACACGGCCAGCTCAGTTTCTATAGCGTCAGTTATCGATCAATTAAACATCGAGCAACTCGAGAGCAATATGCGAGGTGTTTTCGACCGTGGCATATTCTAATCAAATAGAAAACAAAACCTTTGTTACTCGTAGTAAGCTGAGCAAAGCAAGCATCAAATGCTGTCAAACGCCTTCTTATGTTTGCATCACTCTATATAATATATCAAAGTTAATTAATATACGTTTAGGTAAATTATAACTATCAACCTTTTTGAATGCACCTTATATGCTTTGTAACCTGTAACCTTAAACATCATCATTTACTAATCTTAATTTAAAATAAATCAATTCTTGGTATTTAGTTTAATAAGAAATCTTATTTTTAATTCCGTCATTTCCAAAAGCATTT
>JAHWXV010060275.1:0-12411 GCA_024586415.1 Phrixothrix hirtus | reverse complement strand
ATGTATCTAAAATATTTAGGCAAAATTCAACTATGGCGAACTTTTTCCTTTTTCTTCAATTGGTTTTACTCGGAAATCATTGTGGCGCTAGCTTTTATTTGACGGCACTAGCTCAAGCGAATATGTATGCAAAATATTTTGGCAAAATTCAATCATGGCGTAAGTTTTCTCTTTTTCTTCAATTGACTATATCTTGGAAACCGTTGTGGCGCTAGCTCTTAAATTGGTGGCGCTAGGTCAATATAACTTGGCGCTAGAGTTTCAATGATATTAATTGCTATGGCAAAAAAGCTTTAACCTAACGGCACCAAACTTTAATTGTTTATAACTTTACAAATATTTTGGCGCTAGCTCTGGCTTTGATGGCGCTAGCCGTAGCAGGTTTGGCGCTGGAGTTTGAATAGGAAATTCAGTCGTGGTGCTGCTAGGTTAATGGAGGCATTTAATCTCCTGATTTTGATTTTCATTCATTTGAAGCAAATGAGAAGTGCAAAAAAGTGAAAGGAAAAAGGAATAATACAAATCATGCATCATTTTATAATTAATTTTTAAAAGCAAGCAGAATAGTTTTATGAACACAGTAATTCACAATAATAGTATTTTGATCACAACTTGTTTAAACCAATGATTTTTGATTTTAGGTATGGCACTACTGTGACTTGAACGGAGGTCAAGCATCATTTCTGTGCCCAAATGGAACTATTTTTAGCCAAGTTGCTCTAACATGTGATTGGTGGTTTAATGTTAAATGTTCTTCAACTACTCAATTATATGTGTTGAACGAAAGGCTGTACAAATACATAATTCCACTAACGCCAAAATTTCCGGAGGATTACAGCGGGCCTTTGGTAGATAGGTAATTTGCTTTCATGCTTAAACTAACTAATATATTTATTAAAATTATGTTTTAGATATTTAGCAATAAAATTTAAAGAAATGGAAGAAAAGATGAAGAAAGAGAAAAATGAAAACAAATCTTCCGAGAACAGTACTGAAACAAATGAACTTGAGGTAAATCAACATAAAAACATTGCAAACCCTAGCCATAAAACAAAACCGTTAAAGAATCATAACAGTACCTCTAGTACTTCATAGTGTTTAATGTACTGTTAAATTATTTATTTATTACAATTTTCTACTATACTTGTATTTAAAAGTAACTTCTATTAATATGTATTCATTGTACATATTTACCAGTACATTTCATTAAATAATATTTATTACTCATTTATTGTCTTGTGATTAATTGTAAAATATAGTGAATGCAGACAATGTGAGAAAAACTATGAAAATTATCCTCTCATTAAAAAACAACTAATGAGAAATTTTTAAATACTTCACTCACTTAAGGTAACAATAAGTTCCATCATGATTAACGTTTTCACTGTCATGACGTGACACCTTTTGAAATTTATTTACATACTTTTAAACTGACAAAATGCTGGACAGAAATCCAGTTGAAATTCTACACAGCAGCGCCAAGATTGTCAGAAATGAAACATAGTTAATGACTACATGGGATGAAAGCAACTTAAGTAACTAAAGAACATACAAAATTAGATAACATCAGTAATAATTTGCAAATGGAGCTGATGATTTCTCAGTGCAGGAGGAAATAACATAACTGAAATTACAATCAAATCACATAAGAATGACAGATTATATGCTTCCAAAAGTTAAAAAGATGGTCAGGCCAAAAAAAAGAGAACAGAAAAAGTTTGATAGCCTATACTCGGAAATTAAGAAGAAAAGAAATAGAGGTCAAAATTTTTCCTGTGAAACATACAATCTGAAAACCTCCCTTACTGAAACCTTGTTGGTAAAATTGTTGTAATACTAAGTTTAGATTTTTAAATGATGTATTGGTAAAAACATTTTTCATTTGCAGTTAACTTTTTTAATAAAATTTAATTGTAAATAAGGTGCATTATCCAAATACATAATTTTATTTTAATTTGATGCTGTATGAACCCCTTTATATTCGAAGCATTTTTTGACTTGATATATCAAAACAATAATTAAGATACATCAAACTAAAATAAACATACTTTCAATAGTTTACATAGTGCTATATAAACGCAATATGATTTTAATCCTTATATTTTTGATTGTGTGGAATTTTTGAAAGTGCATACTTAAATGATCTACGCAAGTTTCACAATAATATTGGTTCTTTTTAGGTATCTTTGAATTTTTCTATTTGAGCAGACAATATAAGTTTTAGTGTTATCATCCAATCTATTCTGGTTTTTGCAGAGGAGAGGGTGTTTTTGCATGTAATGCCATAATAAAGCTCTCATTATAATATATTACCAGAAAATATAATACAGAGCAACAGAATATTTTGATGTTCACATATGGGGATATATTAAGTTGTAGATACAGATTGTGACTGTGTATGAAGTCGTTGAGTGCACATAGTTATCTTTTAATAAAAGGAAAAATAATCTCAAAATGCATTAAACTTTGCAAATAACTATGGAACACCTATTATTACTTGATTAATAGTAATAACCAGCCAATGGCAGAAGTAAATCAAAGCTTCACTGAATATTATGAAAAGTTTTAAATATCAATGTGATATCATCAGTCTGTAACATTTCTCAAGTGTTTTGATTTTAATCATACACAGTATGTTAGATAAATAACTGAACTTTTTAGATATACAATAAAACATACATTATATTATGTCTGAAACTTAATATTTATTCAAAATAGGTTCCATTAAAATCAATACAATGTATGGTTAACTAATGTATGCATAGATGTTTTAAATTCATTTTTTGGAATGTCCCTTAGCACCTATGTCATGACTGCAACTCTTCATAAAATGCTCCTTTCATAGCAATTGTCAATTTAGGGAAAAGAACATAGCCATATGGTGAGAGATCAGGTGAATATGGTGGATGGTTGATGACACAAATTTGTTTTGTGTTTAAAAATTCACAAACTTTTAAGGTCTTAGATGGTGGTGCATTATCGTGCAATAAAAACAGCAGCTTTCTCGCTGGATATTTGGGTTTAATTCAAGCAATTCTTCATTAACATTTTGACCATTTGGAACACATTCCTTGTGGACAATGCCCTTTGCATCATAAAAAGTAATCAACATTGTCTTGATTCTTGACTTCTGAAACCTCAATTTTTTTGGTTTTAACTTATCTTTCGACTTCATTCTGCAGATTCATGCTTGATTTCAGGGCCATATTTAAAGGACCATGTTTCAACACCAGTAATGATAGAACTAAGAAAACCTGGGTAGTTTTCAGTGGTTTTAATGATGTCTTTACAACATTCTACACCAGCAATTTTTTGATCTCATTTAACTGATGTGGTACAAAACGTGCACAGATCTTTCTTTTATTCAAATCTTTAGTTATAATTGTCCAAATAGTAAAAGTAATTGAATTCAATTTTACAGCCAAGATTCTCAGTCATATCTCCATTGATAACAATGAGTTGACAGACTTTTTCAATTAATTCAGTATGATATGCAGCTTATGGACGTCCAGGTTTGGATCATCATTTAAATCTTCACAACTATTTTTAAATCATTTAAACTACATATAAATATAGATATACAATCCTCGTCTGATTTGCATGAAGTTGGGTACATTTGAAACAAGAAATATATATCTTTCTAATGCTGCCAACACTCAATAGATGGTGCTACCTGTTTTATGATTTTAAATTAAAAGTTCAATTATTTATCTAACATACTATGTATGCATCTTCCTGTAATTTATTTTAACCGATACATTTTAATTCTTGATTATTCCTTTGTATCATGAATATCATAACAGATTAATTAACTTTTAATCGTATTATAATATATGTTGAACTATTCAATGGGATTAAATTTCACATCATAATAATATATTGCAGTTATGATAGAAGCATCAATATTCTGTAGTTGTGTGACCAACATACAAACATTGAGAATTAGGTATGTTGATAAAAAAAAAAGAACACCATTTGTTTCTTCCATAGTTTGTTAGGTAATTTTCTAGATTTTCTCATAATTTAATCAGAAGTGTGAGTTATGCAATTATTACTAAGGTTGAAAATTAGCAATTTTGATAAAATTTGGATATGTTGTACAAAACTAAAATCTAACAGACAAACAACAAAATATTTGTCTTTATTAAAAATAAATGATGTATTTTGTTGATCCTCATATCATACTTTAAGAAAATATATTATAAATAGGTATAAAATAAAGTATAAATATTTATGTGTTTCCATTAGGGATGATTTTGAATGGGGTGCAAGGGTGGAAATCCTATTTAAAATCATCCCTATAAGATATTAAGTCATATTTAAGTCACGTTATTGCATAAATATTTTTGTTTGGCATACCCACACATATAATGAAATCAGAAATTGGTTAAATCCATGTTGCAAATTTTTAGAATGCTGTGATATGTGTGTGTTAAATTATTGAAATAATCAAACAATTGTTAAAGCTAGAATATGTTACACAACCAAATAATATTTTACTACTCCTATGAAATATTACATTTCACAAAGGAGTACACATTGAAGTTATACTTGCTTGTCATATTTTATGTTTTTCTTGCAATTAATGAAAATTTTAATGATCTTGCAATGACAAAATATTAGAACTTTTATTTGACATTTATCTATCTGATCAACTTTAAAATGTTGCATTAATTAGATAAAATTTTTAAAATGTGATGAGCCAAGTATGATGGCACTATGTACACCCTCCCAAAAAAGTAGAAGGACAAGCTTGAGATTCAATCATGTGCTAAAACTTAATTACAGGCAATACATTGTATGCCAGTAACGCACACGGTAAGACCAAATTTGCCTTATCATGTGCACCATTGACGTATAATGTGTTGTCTGCAATTAAGTGTTGCCTCATGGTTCAATCTCAAGCTAGTCCTTTTACTTTTTATGTGAAACAGTCTTTAGAATGTTATGTATTTTCATGGTTGTTTTTAGAAAATGCATACATAGTTTGAATATTGTTCTATTGTGTAATGTATTATTGCAGATTTAAAAATTTCTTTTTTGTATTTACTGAAGACATGAATGTACAGATGGGGGTTGTTCTTCTTTATCAAGGGGTTGTTCATATTTAGAATTCAATTTAACCAACTTTTCACCTCACACACATGGATTACTATTTTAAAAAAAAGAATAACTGGGAAATATAATTTTTACTTATTTTGCTTTGCAAAAATTATTTTTAAATTTTTCGCTTACCTGTCGGACTGGAGGTTAAGGAACACTTATAAAATATATCAGATAAAATAATATAAAATCCTTTTAGCTTTATCCTCTAGAATAAGCATTATAAAACAAGATATACCAATCAGTAATACATACACAACAAGGGCAACATTATTACTATTTGGCATTGAACTTAATATTATACTTGTTAATTTTTTGAAAAAAAATTATAAGAAATTTTGCTCTACAGGTCATAAAGTATCCACAGTTTTCATGATGCTGGTTGTTTTTGGAACACCACTTAAAACAGGCTGATAGAAAATATGTATTTTAGATTTTAATTGCCTACAACATATCTAAAATTAATCAAAATCAGAAATACACCTACAAATGTTTCCTGTATATATATATATATATATATATATATACATACTGTAGGTGAAAATATAATTGAAGATGTTTAACTTAGATCTCTGCTATCTCAAGGTGGTTTACCCAAAATACCATAGTAGTGTTATTTATTATTCATTCATTATATATTCCTTGTTTAATAAGTCAAGATCTATATTAAAAGTAGATATGCGTAATAAAATATTATGAAATTTTAATTATTTGATAGATAGTATTACAGTTTTTAAAAGGAAAGTATATCAGCAGGACCTCCTTCAGAAAAGTCTTGGAAAAATATTCAAACTAATTTTTTATAATAAACAAGGTTGATCAATTTGTTACAAAAAGTTGCTTTTATGTTTTTCCTAATTGGTTGCACACCAGTGTGAAATAATGGTGATGATATTTAAATGGGACAATCTGGTGACTATGAAGTTGTACATCAAAGCTGCATTACCACTACGTAATCTTTACTGTACATTGTAATTTTAATATTATTTTGTTCTTCCTATACCTGATCGCCAAACATTTTTTGAATGTGAGTTTTTAATCAACAAGGCTTTTATGTAGTTGGTCCAATTATATTATTATTTTTATGTTATAGATTATTCCGATTATATATTATTGAACATTATAAAGTATTAATATTTTTTAAATAATAAACTATCCCAAAATTTTTACCAACCCTCGCCCCAGGAGTATGTCCGGCATTAAACTAATATAGGGTAAATTGTATAAGAGATATGCAATGAACGAGATAAAGTTTTAGCTCACACAATTTTTTTTATATTACAATAGTGTCTTATATTATTGGATACTTAAGAAGATCAGTTAGTTAATTTCCCATGCATAATTCAGAATTTTTTATCCTTTTAGTTCTTATATAAAGTGCCATTTTTAAATCAATTGTTAGTTTAAATAATTACTTCATTAACTGACTTTTTAACAGAAGATTTTTATGCAATTTACAATAAAATATGGGATAATTCAAATGGAGGTGTCACTTTAATTTTTGTTTAAAGTGTAATGCTTTACCATATTGAATGTAAGCGATATCAGGTATGATACCTACCTACCATACTTTTTGCAAATCTTTCCCTTCTCTGGTGGTTTAACTCATAAATAACATGAAAAATATCATCTTTCAGTTCTTGAATTGTTTATGGCTCATTAGTAAAGATCTTCCATTGATACAATACTAAAACGTATGCATGAAGCAATTTTGAATAAAACAGGAAGTTGTTCATATAATAAAAATGATGTTTCATTTGTTATATATAACATTAGCTTATTCCTTTTTTAAAAAATATAAGCAGGCTTTTACATTGATCTATCTTGGCAATGAAATCTTGGTCCCAAAATTTGTTTTACTTAGGAAATAATTTTGTTGTTGTTCAGCAATTAGCAATTCTTTTAATGTAGGATTTGTATGTATAACATGTATGTACACAATTAAATTTTGCATTTTACGCATTCATAATTTAACCTCAATTAATGTACCTAGCAAGACTGAAAATAGTTATCCGTTATCACTATTTAATTGTTTTAAAAATCCTAGTAAGATAAATTCATAATTATCAAATATATTAAATTTTTAATCTTAGCCAATTTGCTTATTCATCATTTTGAAAACTGAGGTGTATTGAAGTGGAAATAAAACACGGTCTTCAATTGAAGACAGCGTTTTATTTCCATTTTAATATTTTATCATGAAAATATATAAAGAAAATCAACTTTACTACAGAAGTATATTTTTTTACTTCTTTTAAACTTGAAAAAAATCAGCACATTTTATACTATATTTTATTTTGTTCATAAGTTTACAATAGCTAGCTTTAGGTATTATGTTTATCTCAAATATCAACATTATTTTCATTTCAAATGCTTGCTTAGTGATATTTCTACAGCCATCTAGAAAGTTGAAATGTAATTCATTTAAAGCAATTTACTAATATAATTTATATAAAAAATATCCTAATTCAGTTATATCGAAATATACTTTGAACCAAAGTAAATAAGAGGAAGAATAAAAGAATATAGAATAAACCTTGAATTGCTCAATTTTATTGAATTTTATTATAACTTGCATCAAGCATAAATATTTTAAGATCTCAAATATTAATGTTGAATTGCATAATACTTTTACAAGTTTTTAAACTGGAGTTTATATTGTTCAAGTTGTATATTAATTGCAGGATGCAGTAATAAATATATATGACTCGATTCCTTGAAATCTGAACTTAAAAATTGAATTCAAATCAAATAAGTATTGTTAATTTTAATAAGCAGTATTTATTCTTGCAATAAACTGTATATATTGCCATATTACAGTTACAGTTGCATATATCCTATAATAGTTTTGTAAATTTATAATATACAGGGTGTCCACGAAATAAGATACATTAATTCACAGCAGATACATCTTATAAACCATGAGTTTTTGAAATATTTGCAATTCAAGTTTTCAATCCATCCCTGCTTTTAAGTTGGTCTACTGTGTCCAACAATGAGTGACTGGCCGACTGTAAGACTCTAGCAACAGAGTGATTTCACACAATTGATTATTAAATACTCATACATCTATTGAATCGACAATTACTGTGTAAAATTAAAATTTCTAGTTGTTTTTTTAATTGTGCACATTTACAATTTCTTTAAAATAAAAACAAGTTTTTTACTTAATACATACCATTTTCGGTACATTTGAATTATTGAAAAGGAAAACCTTTAAATAACTTCCACCTTTGAAACTGTTTTAACACAATGTTAAATTTTACACAAAATTTGTAAACAATTTTTATGCGAATTTATTGAAAGTTTAAACCGCCATCTTTTTGAAAGTAAATTACATTTTGATACATATTCTAATATTAATATTGACAATCAATTGCGTTGTGTATAATTTAAATTTTGTGAAAATAGTTCTAAATCAAAATAGTAAATAAGTTTCATGCAAATTTGATATAATTTGAATGTATTAATAAAAATCTTTTACACAAAACAATGTGGAACAAACATGCTTTAATTTATACATACCTACAAAAATTAAATCTGACATGAATTTTAAATATTTAACAAATAACTTTTTTAATTATTAATTCACAAATAATTTATAATTAATAAGCGATAGTTTTATAGTCAAAAAAAAACAAAGTTAGGCAATTTGAAAGAATAACTTTTATTATTTTTTTATGAAAACAGCAGACATGAACTTGAAAAAGTACAAAAATAGCAAATGTAATATATTTTGTAAATAGAAACAAAGTAGTATTAATGCGTTTAATGATGTTTCATAGTAAAGCATAGTCAAGCTCGTATCCATGACAGATTTGTATTCATTAAGGACCTATGTAGAAGTGTGTTAAATAATGTCCTTATATCTGGTACACATCCTGGATATAGAGCACAGAATGCCATAACATTTTAAAATTTAAAACTGCATTATCTGCAGATCTAGTATGAAACTTGAATAATATAAGTTTGTTATTCACTCTACTTTAGAATCCTGCCAAAGTTAGACAGAAAAATGCATTCAACTTTTACAGTAATTTTTTCACAGGTATAGTGTGCCAACAATTTAGTAATGTGATGATAATTAGGACATATTATATATGTATTTACTTTCATTGTGAATTTAATTTAAAGGTAGATTTTATATTTAATTAAAATTTGCTAACAAGGAATTATGATAAATTTATTTAAATAAGAAGTAAATATATTTATTGTATTTAGTAATCTATAAATGCCAAGTTTGTTAGTTATCACCAGTATGTTTTAAAATTATGTACTCATTAACTGTTAAAAATGAATTGATCTTTTATTATATACTACATTTTTACAATTGGTTAATTATGAACGGTTTATGTGTGGTTTATACAGTTACCACCATTGACAAACTAAGAAGCTGAATTTAAATTCGTTATCGTTGTCATTAAATTATTAGATGACTATCTTTAGCTCCATAATTATTAATTCTTAATTGATAGCGACTGAATAAACCAGACATTACTTGTAAATGTTAAATGTATGAAAATCTTAAAACACATCATATTTATTTTACAATTAAACAATTTTTAAACATTTTGGTGATGCACCATAAAATGTTACAATTCATTTGTAATGCGATATATAAAAAAATATTCTACTGTTTACATTAATTGTTGTATTATAAAATATATTATATTTTTATGTAATAAATGGCAAATTTGATAAGTACATAATTTTATTTTATTATATTTTAAAACTTACATAATCTTTATTTTCTATTATTGTGCATGTGTGTTTTTATTAGCTCACAGTTAGTGAGCTCTAAATCAATAACGTCTAGTAGGCCCTACCTTTTGTCGATGTATTTGTGCTTCAAAGGCAAACCCGGTCATTATATGCAATGCATCTATTTTAGATGGTGAACAAATGAGCTATGTAATAGGAACTGACACTAAACTGCCACAAATTCATCTACTCTAGCTTCAAAGGCAAACCCGGTCATTATATCCAATGCATCTATTTTAGATGGTGAACAAATGAGCTATGTAATAGGAACTGACACTAAACTGCCACAAATTCATCTACTCTAGAATATTTAAATTTTGATCCGTAACTAACGGAATAAAAAATAAATTAATAAAGCAAATTAGATGCAACAAGTAGTGTTTTTTATTACATATAAAAATTTCAAAATTATAATTACAATATACAGGGTGTGCCAAAAATAATCGGCATAACAATACCTGTGAACACTTTATAACCAGGAGAACAAAATTTTCTTATGAAATTATTTTTAAAAACGTATAGTTTTGGAAATATTAACAATTATAGTATTAGTTCAACCCTGGTGCGTGCCATGCCAGTCTATTACTCATTGATATATCTTGAGGTATTGAACATGTTTGTTTTTAAAATATTTATTCCAGAAGACAAAGTTAAAAAATAAATACAAAGTGTATTTTTCAGGTGGTCCTGTATTTACAATAATAATTTTTAGGGAGTAATAGTGTTACTGGTTCACATAAAAAATGTTTTAGAATATCTCCATCGAACATGTTACAAATTTTAAAAGAAAATGAATTGTATTAATTCCATGTCTTGACACTTAAGGTAAAACAATTTAGAATAACGTTTTTAGCAAATAATTTTGGTAGCATGAAACAATAAGAAACTATCAATATGCTTAAAATTGTTTTATTATTTCAAAGAAAGTAAACAGGGCAAAGAACTTTTATAGGCCAAACTACTATATGCCTTTTCGGAAACTTTACCTATTGGATCGGGTTGTGACTCGGGTTAATTAAATGTGTTTGTAAACTTTAGGTTATTTTTTCAAAATTCAAAAATATCAATCCGTTTAACTCGGTTCATAATCAGGTCAACTATCTTACAACCCTAGTCGATAGCAGGGTAAACATTTAAAATATGCAATATAACCTCAATGTTTTGTATATTACAAGCATGATGGGGTTAACCTTATTGTTTTATAGTGTTACTGCATTGTAGCTGGTATCATTCTACATACAAATCAACAATAGAAATAAATAATCTTGAATGTGCGCTCGAAAACGATTAAGTTTTGGAGCAGTTTTTAATACAACCCAGTTAACCGGGTCACGTGATTAGGTTGTGAACCTACTAATAGTTTCCGAAAAGGCCTTATATCACCTCCTAAACCAACATTGTGTTTTTATAACCAGTATTAATTACAGTAGTACACTTAGTGTTTCAAAAAAGTAAAGACGGTCAAAGAACTTTCATAGGTCACATTACTACAACATATCCTAAACATATATTATGTTTTTATAAGGAGTATTAAATTACTATTACTATTTAATTCATACTTCCACATATTTAGTACAAGGGATTGTATTTAGAGCAAATTATATTCTTTAAATTTTAAAAATTTAAAAATTGTTTTTGAGAAAAACTTAATAGAAAATATTGTTCTACCATTAATAAAATATCCAGTTTTCAAGATAGCAGTTGTTTTTGGGACACCTTGTATAATATGTATGTAAGTTCATAAAAGACAAGCTCTATCACTTTTCAATAACTAAATATTGGAAGTATCATTATTAACGTTCCTTGGAAAGGAGAGATGTAAAATAGATCATAAAGCATAAATGTTAATGATGGATAATTAAAATAAATATTTACATATTATTCAATCAAGGTTAAGATAATATAAGATGGTTTTAAATCCTACCTCATCAGCTTTCAAAAGTTTCTTCAACATATCTTCCGAATTTTGAATAAGGGTTTCAAGATTAGCTTGGTCGACTTCTTTCTGTAAAGAAATTTTGTTTTTAAAATCATTGTAGTTATAGCAGAAAATTGTGTGATTAATGAATATTTTAATTACAAAACCAATGTCCCACTGTAAAAATGTTATGAAAAGTTTTTGTAAATTAACTATTATGTACCAAGGAAGGTAAGTAACACTTTTTGATCAAGAGTGCAGTTTGCAAGCATTTGAGACTAAAAAATACATGATAGATTTTTTCATTCTAGTCCAAATAAACCAAAACTTGTTTTTTTATGTTTATTAATTTATTTGACATTTAAAAATGTTGTCAACTGATATCCAAACAACATAGACATGTTGCATCCCTAGGGATGTGTGTAGACTACTCATGTCCCATCACAGCTAAACCTCATGATAAAATCAACTTGTGTTCCTAGAAACACTATCAAAATTAATTTTACAATATGTAAAAATAAAGTTTTATAACAGCGTCCGTACTCATACATAGGTAATTTATTATGTAAATATGTACCACTTTTTTCCAAAATATGTACTTTTTATGTACTCGGAAGTTTCAAAAATTA